>APFE031104267.1:0-23622 GCA_000404065.3 Pinus taeda | reverse complement strand
AATTGTTGCCTCGTTAGTAACTGCGACTTGGCCTAATTTGACTAGAACTTTGACAAAAAATATCTTGAGCATACAAACGCAAACTCAGATTTGAGTGTCGTTCGCACTGTTAGAATCAGGATGATGAACACTATGATCTGGTCATAGTTTGGGTAAAATATGAGAAATTTTATTTTTGGGATATTTTAAGTCACTTCTGAATTCTGAGTGTTTCTAGAGCCACCTAGATAAATTAATAAGTGTTGTTGCAACTATGTAAAGAAGGAATAGGGATTCTTGGTGATTCTTAGATGAATCTTAGACTATTATGATCAAATATGCATTCATGACATGTAGCTTACATGTTTATCATGTGTTTGACGAAATTCTTAGTATGTTTTGGTTAGTTTAAGTCAAGTTTTGAGTTGAGTTTGAATGTTTATCTTTGTCATTGTGTCAATTACAATTGTCTTGTGAGCTTATTGAATTAATGAATATATATTTATTTATAATCTGTAGGTAATATATACACAAAATGTTTGTATAAATAAGTAATTTGAACCTCCAACTTCCCAAGGTCATAACTTTGGTATACGATCTTTGTTTGACTAACATAATACCTTGTTTCGAAGATATCCACAAGGAAGCAAAAATAATAAAATTAATAAGTCCTTCACTTTTCTAGTATCTCCGTTTTCCCTAAAAATATTGTTTAGTCCCTCAAAACAACCTCAGAAGTTTAGAACCTAAACAAACTGCCAAAAATAGAAAGTTTTGTTGAATTTAAGGAGACGAAACTGAAAAGAAATAGTTTTGGGTCAAGTTGGGCTGATAAGAGTGTGATCATGTGTCATGGGGTGGCTGCAATTAGTTCTAGACATATGGACCCAATTTTCCATAAGTGCATCCTGGCAATCGAGTCTCGCTAGTCTCATCTTCATGTTTACCCTAGTGAGCAGGTTAAAGTGGGTAAATATGGGGTGACGTGGTTACAAAATACCAATCTAAGGGAAAACTAGCTAATAATATTCTATGAGTGTCCTTGGCCCAAACACAGCCAAGACGACCAAATTATCATTCACCACTTGCCACCCCTAGCTTAGTATAATGAAGCTTTCCCAAGTCTTTAAAAGGCTTTATTACATGCATTCCATAGGCACAAAACCATGGGGAACCAAAATCATGTTCCCAAAACCACCACTGTATATCAAGTAACTTTGAATCTTTCACCAAGTCATGTTTTACCAAACACCAATTTTCAAGCTCTCGATAAGTTGACCATCAAGGACAAATTTTCTTTCTTATTGCCAATGCTCATTTTTGTTGCCAAAAAACCACATAAATAGATATTGTTTTGGCCATATTTACCCAATTTTCCTACAGTTGTGCTTCATCCTTCTTACATTTTGTCCAATAAAGCCAAACAAAACCATAAAAAGGCATTTAAATTATTTTATTTTAATTTTTATTATTTGGAATTTTTTTAGTGTTGAAAAGTCTTCCAAAAAGTAACTTAATCTGGTAATTGCACATTTATTTAGATATTCACATGTGGTTTGGGGAAAATTGAGAACATGAGTTTTGCTCCCAATATTCATGACACCAACGACTCCCTCTTGAATCCATGAAAATCCACATAAATATGCCCATTAAAAGTGTAGTCAATGCTGCGACACAGAAGAAAATTACACTATCACAACAAACAAATTCACCTTTTTTCCAATAGTCTATGATTTAGCACAATTTAGGCTTCCACAGAGGTTGAATCTACTGGAGATTAATGTTAAATAAGTCATTTAGTTAGCTCATCAAGTATTATTAGCATTTTAGTTTCATTTTTGCTTTGTATAAATACTCATGCAAGTGAAAGCATGGGGATTTAGTTTCTTCATATAGTAAAAAATTTAATTAATTGTTGTACCTATCTTTTTCATTATATATAAAACAACTCTATGGTTCTACAATCCATAATCTAATTAGTGTGTTTAGGTCAAAACTTGTTGGCATGTGCACCTTTCTTTCTTGTGTTCATAGTCTAGTTTCTTGTACATTATTTTCTTTTCAATTTCAAGTCACATGTATGTAAATAGCATTTTTTTATATACAACAACTATTTATTTTGATTTATTGTAGAATTTTATTTTAAAGCAAATTTAAATCTTATTTTTGGAGAAATGATTAGAATAGCCTGCAAAGTATTGTTGCAAAATTCTTTCATCTATAAGAATAAAAAAAAACCACAACCTGATATTCCACTTGTTGATACCTCAATGTATGCATGACTATTTTAGCTAAACAAGAGTTGATTTCTTTCCTTTAATTTAATATAGAATATCGTTTCAATTCAATGCATATGCTTTCATTAAGATTGTGTGACTTTTTTTCTTCATAATTATAATAATATGAACTTTATGAACTTGTTAGTTAAAGCACATGTAAATTGTTAACTTTAATATATTTTCTGTTATCACAATCTTAATCCATCTAATCTTATATATGGCCTTGCTTCGAAATTCTTTCATTAATCATAATGATTTTCCTACCATTTTAACAAATTAATCGAATTAATCATTTCTATTGGTGAATTAATCATTTCAAAATATTAAAAAAAAATTAATGTATTTTTATTTATTCTAAAACACTAATATCAATACATGAAACTAAATTATTAAAGTTATCAACTATGCAAACACTAAGACCAATAGTGAGTTTATGTATTGTTTCTTCTTTGTAATGAATTTTTCTGATATTTTATATGTATCCACATCTCTCTTCTAAACTAAATACATTATAATTGGGAAAATGTGACGAACAATTTAACTAAAATTACAACTTTATGAACACTAAAATCTATGCAATATAATGATTAATGCATAAAAGAATTTATTTTATGAGAATACATACATAAAAATAACACAAAAAATTTATCATAAATATAAACCATTAAAAATAAAATACATACACAACATTAATTTCAAAAAAAATAAAATTTATCATAAATATAAACCATTAGAAATAAAATACATACACAACATTAATTTCAAAAAAAATACTATACAAACATTGCATAAAGTAAATAAATAAATAAATCATCCACCATACAAATATGAAATCAATGTATAAAAAACAAAGGAAAAGGTAGAATAAGGTAGCGAGGAGACAGACTCGGGTGGGTTCACTGGGAAACAAATTTATTCACTATACAAAAATTAAAATCAATACATTATGATAAAACATATTACAACTAACAATTTAATTAAAATTTTATAACTTTTATAAATAATTGAAATTTTTTTTAATAAACTTTAAATAATATTTGAAATCTATAAATCAATATAATCTGATTAATGTAGTAATCAATTTATTTTATTAACAGGTAAGGAATTTAAATTTAAAATTAAATAATTAAAATATAAATTCTAATATTTGAATTTCATTAAAAAAAATTATTTTTGGCTATGCAACTTTTGCTTCTATAGCTTTTTTCTCAACTTTTAACACATTTCTCTCCAATGGCACCCCATGCAGGTGTGGAGTCCCATCTATAGAAATATAGTTTTTTCCAAAGCCAATAAGGCTACCTCACACAAATTCAACAATTCCTTAGTTCATAGAATATGACTAGTGATAAACCTATAGCCCTTACCTCTGATACTCTAGTAATGAACAATCCAAAATCTAATGGTTCCTTCCTTTTTCAAATAATCAAACCTCTCCTCCTAGAAATCCCATCCGAAAAAATAGGGGCAAAAATCAAATATATGAGAGAGGACATGGTAATATGCAAATTTGTGGGTCTCTAACCCTTGAGAGAAACCTTGCTCAACTGGATTTGGAAGAACTAAACACTCAAAGGGGATATGGACCTCAAGTTGGGGTTGAACGGTTTCTTTACCGTCATATTAAAAAATATGAAGGATAAATACCATGTATTTTAGAGAGGACCATATTTCATGAATTCAGTAATCTTATTCACGAAACCATTGGTCTAGAGATTCCACCACGAAAAAAAAAAAAACTTTTCCATGGCCCCATTCTGGACCCGTCTTTATTCTTTCCCCTAGGAATTTTTAGATCTTGAAATATTGGAAAGTATTAATAATTCCATAGGGAATTTCGCTATGATCTCATATACCACAAAGCAAGGTTGTTACAGTTCCTATTCCCACCTTGTTGAGTAGGTTAAGTATGTTGGTAGTTATTATCATTAATGTCAAGTCTAGTAATTGATTTCAAGTGATGCCAAAGTCAAGGGGATCTTATTGAGTTTCATGCATGATTCTTATGTTTTTATTGATGTTTTATTTGTTTCCATTAACAATATGTTAAGCTTATGATGACTAGGTTGTTTTCTCAGTAGCCTATCTTTAAAGGAATTTTGTTTGCGGGTAACTTACTCAAAAGCATATGAAAAGTTCTTGGTTGGATATCCATCTCAAAGATATTTCCTATGATATATGGAACTTATCCTAATCACCAAGGGATGAGAAAAAATCAAAGGTTGAAGTGTTGAGGCTCAGACATGGTTCCAAAGGCTCAAGGTTCCATGATTTCCCCGCCTCTTCAGATCTGAACCAACCAAAAGTGAAAGGAGGAAGATCAAGAGAAATATGTTGATGGACAATAGTTGAAAACCCAAAAAGTTACTATTCATACCACCCTTCGCCAGGAGCTTGGCAAAATAGCTCAAGTTACTATTAGATTGGAATCAATCATAAGAGAAAGGATGAAATCTCAAAAGGAATAAAATGTTGATGGTTGACTGGTGGTGACCCAACAAGCATTGGTCATAGTGCTCAATCGCCATTAAGTTGGAAGCAAGAGCCCAATTGCTTATGTGACAACCCCATGTAAATGAGGTGCACATAAAAGAATGGGTGGCAAGCCTTGGCACATTCTTCGAGGAGATATATGGTAGAGACATATGGAAATATGATGGCACAACACAATGAGAAGATGACAAGTGGACACTAGATGACATGGTAAGGTGACATTGCATAGATGGGTGGTAAGTCGATGACATGGAACCCTTTCTGAGTAACATGTGGCAATGACATGGAATGATGTGGTAGTGATGTGGTATGACATGTGCCAATTTATGATGTGGCATATACATAGACATGGTATGTAAAATCATCGATAAGCCATCTAGCAACGAGAGGAAGTGGGTCCAATTAACCTCCATAGCACCAAATTTCATAGGTGCATAAAACAATAGATTTCAGACCCCCCCACCTTGTTAAAGATAAAAACATAGGGAGACTCAAAGTGTTATTGGTGCCATTCAATCAAATTGATTAAATGGATCACTTGTTTCACTCCAAAAAGGTGGTGATCACTTTATTATGCATACGAAAAATTTCAGACCACCCCCGAGTTAAATGTCGGATAAGCGAGGAGGACTCAAATTGACATCACGGCCATAAATGAGGATTGTATCTCATGGAAATCCTTGGAATTTGTCAACTATTTAACAATAGAGTGGTATGCAGAGGTCCAGTGATATGTGACCTTGGATTTTAAGTCCCTGGTTTTGGCCAGTGGTCATATGCTCCAAGAATCTAACCACTAGGGGATACAAGATGGAAATTTGGAATTAGGGCACCAAATTCTGTTAGAGGAGGAAAACCTATTACATACACCAAATTTGGTAAAAATGGCTTGAAAAAACTAAATTAGGTTTTCCAAAGTCTATAAATGGAAAGAAGGTGATGTAAGAAAATGTGGTTCCCATCCAAAATGATGAGATGTTGTTGTTATTGATATATAGAAGCATAAGAGAATGAAGAGATGAGAGGGACCTGAGAAACATAAAGAACAGGAGTGGATATGAATCCAATATGAAGTTTAATCTGTTGTTTAATTTAGTCTAAGTTTACATAAAAATTGATATATGAAGCAATCATGAGTTTAAATAATTGCATATTTGAAGCATTACACATTGGATTGTAGAAAAGAAATAGTAACCAAGAGAAGATATCAGAAAGAGAAGAATATATAGTGAGGAAAAATAATTGAATCAAGGAACAAAGAAAGAAATATTGCTACAGAGGACGGTGCAACAAATTAAAGTATTAAACAATTGGTTCAACAGTATTTTAATTAAAAGGGCCTCATTTATAAGTGTGAAATTTGATGAAAGAGGGATTTGATAGGTTGAGAAAGTAGTTCTTGTATATTTGGGGGTTGGATCCCTTCAGGTTGGTGCATATAAATATCAAGGAGTTGGTGCTTTCACAAGTGGCTGTTTGCAAAGATAAGGGAGTTGGAGCCTCTTGTAGGTTGGTGCCTACATTAGTTGATGTAATTTGGAGTTGGTGCTTGCATTTGCATCATAATAAAAAAGAATTTTTGTTTTTCTCCTAGATGGGTTTCCACATAAACTTTTGGTGTTCAAGCTTAGTGTGGTGGTATTTTTATTTCTTATTAAATGTGTTTAATTGAATAATAAATTGTTAAAAGTGTTAAAATATTGGTTCACCCCCTATCAATATTTTCTTGGTTTCCAACTTGCCTTTGTGGTTATCTAAACATATCCAAGCCTATGCTAGAAAGCACTTACTTGAGAAGTGAACATGAAATATGGGAACAACCAATAGATTATGAAAAAATCCCCTTTATATGCCAAAACATTCCATGAATATGACCATATATTCCAAGAATTCCCAGTAAGCAAAGTCCAATAAAATGCACAAGTAAATATATCCATAGATCAAGATGGGTTTACCAAGGTCATCAATAAAAGCAAGATAGAGAAAAAGAGAACATATAATCCAACCTCTAAAAATGAAGCAGACCATAATCAATACATAGTCCTCTAGTAGTTGGAAGAAAATGAGACAACTACAAAAGGAGAAAATTCCAAAATGCAAGAGATTAGGAAAATGAGTCAACAACAACCACAACCAACCAGAAATGTGCTTGCATAGATGACTAAAAAGTATTACCAAGAGGATATAGAAATGGAGGATAACACCCAAGATTTTTTTTGATGCAAAATATTTTGAGGAAATGGACTTGGAAAAAATTGATGTGCATTCCCTTGTAAAGGAATGGAGAAAAGAATAGCCAACAACCATTCCCAAGGAGCAAGTTCAAATCATCACCAAACCATACATTTGAAATCAAGATATAATTCTCTATCAAGCTCATTAATCCAGTTTTATGAAGGAAGGAAATGAAATACATATTTAAACGAAAACACCGAGCTACAGGGAAAATTGAACTTCAATTCATTAAAAACAAATATTGAAAAATTATGTACATGCAGAATGGAAACAAACTAGCTCGAGCGATGGTAATTATCTCTGAGAAGGTATGTCGCAGCTACATGACTTTTGAATTGTGTTACAATGAGTCTCCCATGCCTTTTTATTAGCTAGGGTTAGTTAGTACAACAACTTCCCAAAGTGGTATCTTTGGCATACGATCTTCATTTCACACATATGATGCGTCATTAAAAAGATATACCATAGCCTCATAAATGACTTTAGATGTTTAAGACCTGAAAAACTGCCAAAAATAGTAAATTGTTCTGTAATTAAGGAAACTGAAAGAAATAGTGGTGGGGGTCCAAGTGGAATAGGTGGGTGGCCACCAATATCCACCAATATCCCTCATGAACTAGGTAATAAGTTATGGAACCAACTCATAAAATATAATAAAATATAGATCAATGACTTGAGAAATGGCTTATTCAAGGGGGCAACCTCCTTTACATCACATAAATGAACAATTCTTGGATGATACAAATGAAAATACCTCCTTGGTATATATAGTAGTCTAAGGGGTCATAATATAATTAGAGACTACATAACAATAATAATATAAGGGCAAAACAATAACAATAGTAGGCTTCTATGGGGCACAATATAACAATATGGGGATTACAAGGGCATAAGAATAACGAAGGGGGTGTTGTCTAGGTAAATCCTCTCTGCGGACAAAGACAATCCCTCTAACTCAATAAGTGGGACTAGAAACCTACGTGACAATCTATTGGACACTTTCCTAAGTTACAATTGAAATGGGAGATGAAGAAGATGACCTACCTCCTTCTGATGCTATTAAGTCGTCATTTGTTGAAGATCTTGAATCACTTGTGTCACGGGCTCGTTCCTACTGCTCATAGCGTTTATGCACCTGTGTAAGAGATCGGGACACAAAAAAGAATGCAAATACAAATAGCATATTCAAAAGTGACCTACTTAATAGATCAAGGAGCGTTAAGCTAAATGATACATGAACATACACATTTAGGGAAAATGAACCAGCAGTTGTATATTAATAGAATAAAGGAGAAAGCATACAACCAAGACTTGATGTCAATAGGATCTCCTTTAATGAATGTCCAAGTCCAAGCTAATCTCTCCAAGAACTCCTTCTCCAAGCCAAATGAGTAGCATATAGGCACAATCTTAGCATAAGGGTGCATATAGACATAAACCAACCATTTTGGAATGGGAGAGGATGAATCTATAGGCAAGGAAAGTGAGTTAGGATCTCTCCAAGGATAGGAGTATGACCTCATATCAAGGAGGTAGCTCATAGGGATAAGACCAAGAGGTCAAGTTGGGAGAACTCGACCTCATCTATGACGAAAAACCTCCAACTCACCACTCTAGAAGCTTCTAGATCACGAAGCTTCTCATCCTCTTTGGGAAAATTGCCTTTTTGGGATCATCATAGGTATACAAGTAAATAGAGTGATGTCATCGCGGGTCGAGCATAATGCAACACGAAACCATCGCAATTTCCAATCTCATAAGGGAAATGATGCTCAAATTATGGTTTAAGAGCTATTTTCTTCACGAGAAGCTCAAGGAATTTTCCAATCAATGTGTGAGGGAGGATTTTAGCTACATATATGAATGAGTACACTGCATTATGATCATGTTTCGGGCACCTCAGGGTATGTCACTAGGAAGTGCAGCATACATGGAAAAATATTGTGTAAAAGATCCCCCCTAAAGCATGAAGGCAGAAAGGGGAGTGATGGTTGAGACGCTTTACGAGCTTTTGAAAGGATGAGAACAAACACTATCAGGAGACCGGCAAATCAAGGACGCATATATATATACATATATAATATAAAAACATGAATTCACGGTATGGACGCAACCATCCAGATAATAAGGACTATATGAAAGGATCCATGGCATGAGCTCACTCAACTGCACTAGCCTCGGATCCTGGGGGATTGGATCTGGTACCTCTACACACTAGTTCCAAAACAAGGGCACCTGCTCTAGAAATAAAGTAACCAGTATCAAACCGAAACCAAACTGTTTCAGGTTTCCTCGCTTACGCTTGGTCAACTGTCTCTTCATATTTTCCATTAGTCCTCCACACCAATTGAATACTGTGGGAGTTAGACATTCTACTACATATCGGAATTGTGATTGTGAGGCTTCATGAAGAGCTTACATGCCAGATACGTGAGCTATGGTGAACAAGATCATTCTCAAGGGAAGATTAGTGATTGTTGCTATCTTCACCTTCCCTCTTGTGGTCATCTCAGAACCTGGAAAATGTCTCCTGACTAGACTACTTGTACCTTCACCTCCTGGACGAGATCCAAAGGGTTGGACTCTCTCTCCCCTCCTAGAAAATCCTGTAATGAAATAAATGTCTACTTCCTCCAACTATAGCTCCTGGCCTTTGACTATGAATAGTTCTCGATCAATGTCCCATAAGTTGATCAAATTGCATGCATGGTGACATTAGTGATGGGTAGTGTGTGGTATATGGATAGTGGAGCCTCATTCCATATGAAGGGAAACAAATAATTTTTCAGTGATTTGGAGGAGAAGGACCTCCAGATGCACATTGAGATGGAAGATAATGGAAGGTATAACACAACTAGAATTGGTACAATTACTTTTAAGAGGGAGTATGGTTCTCCTCTCACATTAAAAGATGTCATGTATGTTTCAGGTCTGAAGAAGAATTTAGTTTCAGCTATTATGTTGGAAGTCCATGGATACGATGTGATATTTAGCAAAGGAAAGGATTTCCTTAGACATATCAACATGAGACAAGTGAAGCAGAGTAGGGTTCGAGCGAAGAGCCTCTACAAATTGGATGTAGTACACTATGTTGATTTTAGCATGAAAGCAGAGAAGGTGTAGAGCCGAGAGATCAGTGAATTATGGAATAGGAGACTTGGCCATTTTCACCATGGAGCCTTGAAGATCATGCAACATATTTATATAGGACTTCGCAAGGGTACACTAGAGCGTCAAGATGCATGCAAAGGGTGTACATTAGGGAACTACGCCAAACTCACATTTCATGATAAGGATGGTAGAGCACACAAAGTCCTTGAAAGAGTTCACTCAGATGTGTGTGGACCATTCTTAATAGCCTCCACAACTAAGAACAAGTATTATGTTACATTTGTAGATTATTTCTCACGTAAGTGTTGGACTTTCTTCATGCAGAAGAAAGAGCATACATTCTCCAAATTTTATGAATTTAAAGCACCTGTTGATAAAGACATCGACAAGAAAGTGAAGGCTCTCATGACCGATAACTATGGTGAATATGTGTTGAATGAGTTCAAGAACTTTTTTCCATCAGAAGGAATTCAATGGGAGTTAATAACACCCCATAACCCACAAAAAAATGGGGTGGCTGAGAGGAAGAACAAAATTATTGTGGGATTTTCATGGGTGATGTTACAAGATGAAGGCCTACCATTGCACTTGTGGGTTGAATCATGCAACACACCTATATATGTGTAGAACAAGAGTCCTCATTAGATTCTCGGGATGAGTACACCTAGAGAAGCTTTTTCAGAGAAGAAACTAGATGTGTCACACTTCAAGGTCTTTGATTCATCAATTTACTATTATGTTACCAAGGATACAAGTAAAAAAATAGCATTGATAAATGATTTGGGCATATTTGTGAGGTGCATTGATACACCTCACAACTATCGAGTGTACCTGTCAACTCACTTGATCACAGTTGTTCGTAGAGACATGAAGTTCAATAAAGTGAAGGCTATGAGATGTTCCCTTGAGAGGGAGATTTAGTTGCATGCATATCAGGAAATTTTGGCTCCAAAGGAAGAACCTCAAGATGATGTGGAGCAGCCACAAGAAGAGGAGCAGAGAGTGGAAGCACCCACTCATGAAAATATATCTATAGATGGAAGGAAGTGCACCATGGAAGTTAACAAATTATTTCATGATTCTAGAGAGAATGTGGGACCTACCACATCACACCGTAGGTAGAGGAGGTCACGAAATAGGTACACTAGGTACATGGCTATGATGAGTGAGTTAGTTGAGACAGAACCATCCTCATTTGGGGAAGTAGTAAAGAAACCCATTAGGGGAATTTTGAGGTCTAAAACTGGCATCCGAAGAAAAATGTACAGCCAAAATAAAATTTATAAGAACCAATAGGATTCAAGATGGTGATGTCAACCATAGGGGATGATTGACCATTTTAGGAGTAAAAAATTAAAAAGACTAAAAAATAATAAAATAATAAAACTACTTTTTCAACTCGTAATTTCAACTTATCTCCCTAATGTTTTACTCAAATTTCAAGTGGCAGTACTCGTTTGATGAAAAATTTAGTCCCTCATCCAAGGAGTGCCCATGTTTCATACTTTCAATGGACCTTGTTACACGAAAAATAAGAAATATATGAAAAAACGTGATTGCAATCATGTTTTTCATGTATTTCTTATTTTTCATGTAGTAGGGTCCATCGAAAGTATGAAACATGGGTACTCCTTGGATGAGGAATCAAACTTTTCATCCAACAAGTGTTTCCGCTTGAAATTTGAGTAAACCCATAGAGATATAAGTTGAAAATATGAGTTGAAAAAATAGTTTTTCCTTTTTTCCCTCTAAAATTTGAAGATGTAATCTAATCTTATTATATTATTTCCACTATTATTTTACAAATTCCTTAGGAGGCCCATTTTAGACCTCAAAATTCCCCTAATGAGTATGGGTTAATGCCATGGTAGAGGGATATGAATCCATAGTCAAAAATAGTGTTTGGGAAGTTGTCCCAAGAACATAGAACAAGTTAGTGGTAGGTTCGAGGTGGATCTACAAGGTGAAGCAAGTTGTAGATGGAAGCATCAAGAAACACAACGACATATTTATGGCCAAGGGATTCTCTCAGGTGGAGGGAATTGATTATGAGTATACCCTTTGCTCCAACAGCAAGGTAATCTTCAATCACATCAATTATATCTCTTGCAATGCAGATAGGGTGGAAGATACATCAGATTGTTGTCTGATGTGAAGACAACATTCCTCAATGGATTGATTGAGGAAGAGGTATACATTGAGAAGCTGGAAGGATCTGAGACCTTCAATAGAGATTCGCATTTGTGCAGACTTAAGTGAGTGATGTATGGATTGAAACAAGCACCCTTGCTTGGTACACCAAGATCAACAACTATTTCACCAGGTTGGGATTCACCAAAAGTGAAGAAGATGCAAACCTTTATCATATTGTGGTTGAAGGTAAATTATTGATAATATATTTCAATGATTTAATTCTAATAGGTGAAGAGAATATGGTCAAATCTTGCAAGGAGGATCTTGCAAGAGAATTTAAGAGGAAGGACTTGAGGCTCATGCATTATTTCCTTGGTATGGAAGTATGACAAGAAGATGGGGAAATTTTTGTATCCCAAGGAATTTATGCCAATGAGATATTGAAGAAGTTCCACATGGAGAGAAGCTAACCCATGGATACTCCTCGAACAAGGAATTGGAGGAATGAAGATGCTACTTTAGGTGAAGTAGTGAAGACTACTATTTACAAGTAGCTTGTCAATTCACTTATGTATTTGGTGAACACAAGAAAAAACATGTGTTCTGTACTTAACCATCTTAGTCAATAAATGGTTAAGCCAACCAAAGTGTATTGGAAGGAAACCAAACATGTGTTGAGATACCTCATAGGTACCACTCAATTTGGTCTATGGTAAAGGCAAATAGACTGAGTGAGGTTGCAAGGATTGAAAAATGCATATTGGGAGGGTAGTCCATCAGAAAAGAAGAGCACATTAGGAGGCATCTTTAGTATTGGTTCAACAATAGTTTCTTGGCACAATAGGAAACAAAGATCAATTGCACTCAGTTCAGCAGAAGCAGAGTACATGTCTGCTAGCTAAGCAACTTATGAAGCTATCTCTATGAGGAGGATTCTTGTTGGGTTATTTGGTCAAATGACACTATCTCTAGGAGGATGGGGATTTCCCTATTATCAGGGGGATAATTCCTTGAGAAATAACACAGGGAAATAGGAGCTTGGAAGGAAACATACTTGGCTAATTATTGGCTAGAATCAGCGTGTGAGGTAATGATATAGATTCTACTACTGCAGAGGTTGCTTAGGCTTGAGAAATCATTATAAATAATCTCTATTTTTCTAATCTTTTGCAATATATAGATAGGAAGGGTTTTTTAGTAGCAATATTTCCCCTTAGATAAATCTTCAAGCATATGTGATTGAAGCTTATCTCATATTTTATGATTTCTCGATCGATTAATTGTTTCCGTTAATGAATAGTGTAGATTCAAGTATTTTGTTTTAGCATATTACATTAGTAGTTTGAACAAGAAGCAATTTCTACACTTTACGATTGATAAAATAATTGGTTGTATTAACATGAATTTGTAGCCAACAAGAAGGATTGCAATAATGTGTGTTTTGATAAGATTCAACAATAGGTAATTGGTATTTTCTTTTCAACTAATATGAGGTGAATTGTTGATTAAAGGTATCAATAATGGAGGATACATTATGGCATTGATGATAGCTAGAGATATTTAACCCGAAACAAGTGAAAATATCAAAGAAGTGAGCTAAGTTAGTGCAATAACCATAAGAGCGAGGAGTGCTTAAAAGAAAGAGGTTCTAGGTAAGAGGACCATGGGAATGCCAAAAGGTTTAGCTAAGGAGAAGATTGGTGAGGCATTAGCTAATGGGCCAATGGAGAAGGCTTTTCACATAGAATTGACTACAACTCACAATGGGCAAGAGGAAGCTCACTAAAGGGAGAAGAAAAATGACTATTGATGGTCATGACTATTTGAAGATATGGAGACTTGTAGATTATAAATTATTTTCCTTATCATGATAAACAATTGTAATTTTATTTGATTCTTTATAACTTGTTTAGTTTTTTTCATCAAGAAATTATTAAAACAATGAATATCACACAGAGACAAAGTACACAATATATAGGCTCCAAGCCAAGGAAAAACCCCTCCAAGGGGAAAACTCAGAAAATGCTTCTCTTCTTCTTTAGAATTTTCTAACAAAGGAGACTTCCAATACCCAAATACCAAAGCCAACAAAGCCTACAAATCCTAAGCCAACCCCTAGCAATATCTTCCATGAGACAACTTCCAAAACTTCGATACTATTTCCTTGATTTTGCAACTTCGGCAACAGTAATAGAATTTTGGCCTTGTAATTTTAGTCTCCTTCAACTCCATAATTTTGGCCTCTTGCAACTGGTAGTTTCACAAACCCTAGCGAGACAAGGAAATATATTCTTTGGAAAACTTCTACTTTTATTCTCCTCTTCATCCTCCCATCTACTCCTATTCTTATTTTTCATTGTAGGTTAAAATTGCTTGAGTTAAGTGTCCAAATGAGGTTGATCTCCTTTGTATTTATAGCCTCCTTGAGGGGTTGAATAACCCTCCTTTAGGACGAATTGATCTTGCTCTTGGGCTGACTTGGTATTGTGCTTATCCATGGTTTTTTCTTAGCAAAGTAATTATTTTTCTTCATTACAATGAGTCCAAATGGGACTATGACACATGACCAATATTATTATTTTTCCTTGAAATACCTAGATGTAGAAATTAGTGTGTAGATTCAATATTGCTCATGAAATTTGGTAAATCACAAGACTTGAAGCTACTCTACTAATTTACGAAATTTAATTCACAATCTAAAACAAGAATCAAAGGCATGCAAAAGGAAACATCACACATGCACAAACATCTATCTAGGGGAAGAAAACTACTCAAAACCCCTTACTATATGTATTCCATTAATCAGAGAAAAGAGAAGAAATAAAATGCTTTCTCAAGCCTGAGCACAACCTACAAGTGTATAGTCTATCCCTCTATCTGAATGACTGAACCTGTCCCAACACTTAGCCAATTTCAAGCCTTTCCAAGCTCCTATTTTATTGTGCTTCTCCCTTGGGAAAATTACCCCTTTTGTAGTAATTTCACATCAAGGAATTGCGCAATAGCCATATGTCAATCTTTGACTGCATGCACCACCTGTACACATGCGAATATGCTACAACTTATAGTACACTGCCTTGGAATCTCCATCTCAACTGAGAAACTCGAATTATCTACATGCAACAATTATTTTGGGTTGATTGATGAGTTAAGTGGTTGATCATTGAGTGTGGTTGAAGTTCCACATCCACAACTTGACCTCAACTAGTTCTTTTGACAATTAGAACTAATTAAACTCACAATAAATCAAATTAACTAAAATGGATTACTGCAAGTTAGCAATCAATCATGTGGAACTAAACTCAAGCTTCCCCAACTCGAATTTACTGAGTTAACTGAGTGAAAAGTGCCATGTCACCTTAATTAACTACCTCCAAGTATTCTGTTGAAATAGAAATTCGAATTTTTATCTAGTTTGACCAAGGCAAACTCAAAACTAAATTTTCTTGTTGCATTTTCAACACTCCCTCTCAGCGAGAAAGGGATTATCAACAACCCCTATCCTGCGCCTATGGAATTCAAATTTTCCTTTTGATAAAGCCTTTGTCAAAATATTTGTATCTTGTTCCTTCGTAGGATTGTACTACAACAACATAATCTGCCTTTGCACACAATCTCGTAGATGGTGATACCAGATATCAATATGCTTGGATCGATCATGAAATACAAGGCTCTCAAATAGTTTGATACAACTCTGATTATCATAGTAAATCATTGTAGGATCCATGATTTGACCAAATTACCCAACAAGAATCTTTCTCATCCAAATTGCCTCACATTTTTCTCGACTTGTAGCCATGTACTTTGTTTTTGTTGAGATGAGTGCCACATATCTCTTCTTCTTGTTGTACCAAGAAATTGCTGCTAACCCAACACTAGAAATTCCTCCTGCTATTCTCTTCCTATTTGATGGACTCCTGGCCCAATTTGCATATATGAAGTCTTGCAATTTCACTCCCTTTGTCCGTATGTAACAAAAACAAAACTAAGTAGTGCCTCTATGGTATCTCAACACATGAATTATTTTCTTCCAATACAATTTGATTGCCTTAACGATTGCTTGAATAAGTTGGTTAACTTCATAAGACATGTTTGGTCATGTGTTCACCAAATAGATAAGTGAACCCATAAGTTGCTTGTAAATTGTAGCCTCCACTACTTCACCTGAAGTGACATCATCCTCCCTTTGGTTTCCTATTAGAGGAGTCTCCATGGGTTTACACTTGTCCATGCAGAACCTCTAAAGTATCTTGTTGGCATACTTGCACTAAGAGACAAACAATTCGCCATCACCTTGCCGTACTTCCAATCTAAGGAAGTAGTGCATGAGTCCCATGTCCTTCATCTCAAACTCTATTACAAGGTCCTCCTTGCAAGATATGATCAGTTTCTCATCACCAGTAAGGATCAAGTCATCAACATATAAAAAAATAATCAAAAATTTACCTTCTACCAAGATATGATAGAGGTTTGCATCTTCTTCACTTTTGGTGAAGCCCAAACCGGTGAGATAGCTATGGATCCTGGTGTACCAAGCATTGAGTGCTTGCTTGAATCCATAAAATTCTTGCTTAAGTATGCACACATGAGAATCTCTGTCAAAGGTCTCAAACCCCTCCGACTACTCAATATACACCTCCTCCTCAATAACTCCATTAAGGAATGTTGTCTTCACATCCATTTAGTGGATCTTCCTCCCCATCTACATCGACAGTGCTATAATTGACCTGATGGATGTGTACCTTGCTACTGGAGCAAAGGTCTCCTCATAGTCAATTCCCTCAACTTGAGAGAACCCCTTGGCCACAAATATGGTCTTGTATTTCTCTATGGTTCCATATGGTTTATGATTTACCTTGAAAATCCATCTCAAACCAACCACTGATTTGTCTGCTTGTCTTGGGACCACTTCCCAAACAATTCTTCTAATAATGGAGTCATAATTCTCTACCATAGCATCAACCCATATTTGTTTCTCTACAACTTCCTCGGATGATGATGGATCAGTCTCTATAATCTCACTCATCAGAGCCATGTGGACTGTGTACTAATCCGGTGACCTCCTCTGCCTACGCTGTGATGTCGGTGCTCCCACATTATCTTTAGAATCCTACAATAATCTTCCAACTTCCCTAGTTCACTTCCTTCCTTCTCTAGATGTCTCTGATTGAGTGGATGTCTACACTCTCTTCTCCTCTACTTGTGGCTACTCAACAACCTCCTAAGGTTCTTCCTTTGGAGCCAAAAGCTCATGATCAGGCTAAAACTGAAGCTCCCTCTCGAGATAACACTCATTTCCTTCTTCTCATCAAATTTCACATCCGTTCCGACCATTGTCTTCCGAAGGCGTTGGAAGTACACATGATAGTTGTGAGGTGTTTCTGTGTACCCCACAAATATGCCCAACTTTTCTATCAACTCTAGAATTTTCCTTGCTTCCTTAGAAACGTGATAGTGAACTGATGATCCAAAGATCCTAATGTGTGACACATGTCTTTCTTCCCTGAAAGATATTCCCCTGGTGTACTCATGTCAAGAATCCTGTGGGGACTCATGTTCTGCAAATAGATCATTGTGTTGCATGCTTTAGCCCACAATTGCAATGGTAGGCCTTGGTCATGCAATATCGCCCTTGCTATTCCTATAGTATTTTTTTTCTTCCTCTCATCCACCCCGTTTTATCATGTGTTATCTGGTATTTTCATTTCTCATTTAATGCCTTCCTTTGCACAAAAATTTTTAAACTCATTCGACATGTACTCACCTCTGTTATTGCTCCTAAGAGGCTTCATTTTCTTACCAATTTCTTTATCAACAAGTGCTTTAAATTCAACAAATTTGTAGAATGTTTGGTATTTTTTTTTCATGAAGTAGATCTAACACTTCTATGAGAAATGATCTACAAATATAGGATAATACCTATGATTGGAAGTGGAAGTTGTCGAGAAAGGTCCACAAACATCAGAATGGATCCTTTCAAGGACTTCATGCACCTTGATGTCTCGACCATTGAAGGTGGATTTTTTGTACTTCCTCAATGTACACCCTTTGCATGTATCCCACTGCTCTAATGCTCCATTAGGGAGGCTTGTAGAAATTTTTTGCATGATCTTCAAATTTCCATGAGGACAATGGCCAATTCTTTTATGCCATAATTCACCGACATCTCGACTCTATACCTTCTCTACTTTTTTTCTCAATTATACACAAACTTCAACATCTAATTTGTAGATGTTCTTCACTTGAACCTCAATTTCCTTCACTTGTCCCATGATTATGTGTCTCATTAAAGCCTTCCCTTTGTTGAAAATCACATCACAGACATAGTCCTCGAACACAACTACGAAAACCAGATTCTTCTTCAAAGCCAATACAAACATCTCATCTTTGAGCCTGAGAGGGGAGCTAGACTCCCTCTGAAAAGTAATTGTATCAATATTGTATGCACTACACATTCCATCATCTCCCATATTGATGTGCATATGGAGATCCTTCTACTCCAAGTCACTACAAAAATCTTTGTTCCCCATCATGTGGAATGAGTTACCACTCTCCAGATACCACACACTACTCATCATTGTGCTTTCCATGCATGTAATGAGGGTAAAATAAAGTTCGAATTATGAAGCCAAGGCTTCACATGTTGATCCTATTGTGGTCTTCCTTCTTTCCTTCTTGTGTGGACACTTCATTGTATAGTGCCCTAATTCATAATAGTGAAAGAACTTGATTCTTGACAAGTCTTCCTTCTTTCCCCCTTGTCTTGAATCTGCTTTGGATTAGGATTTAATCCCTTTCCATTTCCTTTCCTTTTCATCGAAGGTAAAATTATCCTTATCCTTACCCTTGGATGAGGTATCATCTCTGGTGTTCCGTCTTATCTCCTCCTCTACCAAATCATACCACTAATGTTCCCAATTGGAATTTTGTCCATCTCTTTCAACAAATATTGGTAGTTGGGCCATCTCCTGGGAAGCCCTAGAAGGGCTAGGATCACCAAATAATCCTTTGCTATAGTAAAACCAACTTGATTGAATTCATCATGATGTTGTGTGAACCTGCTCAAGTATTGTGGAATGATCTCATTCCTCTGAATCTTGATATTTTGAAGCTTGTCCTTGAGGGCCAATTTCTCGTGGTCATCACTATTCTGGAAAAAATCTGTTAGTGCTTTCCACATTGCATATGGAGTTTCTTTCTCATGGATACTAGAGACAATATGGTCTCATACTCCCTCCAATATGATCCTCCATGCCTTAACAACACACTTCTTCCAATCTGCTAGAATATGAGCATCAGTTGCTACTAGTTTCATAATATCATTATCAATGAATTCCTTCAACCCATTATCCTCTAGTAATGCCTCCATGTGGTCCTTCCAAGAATCATAATTGGAGCTTCCCTCAAGTGCATACTCGAGCCTTTATCCATTAAAATCCATCTTCTTAGTCCTGAAGAAAACCTACAACCCGATCTTGCAACCTCAAACCTCATGGAATGACAACTTCAAAGTATCTTCTCTATAGTGATTCCATCTCTTATACCATGTACAAATTAATGTGTAGATTCAATACTAATTAAATTTGCTAAATCACAAGACTTGAAGCTACTCTACTGATTTGTGGAAGTTAATTCACCATTTAAAAAAAGAATCATGGGCATGAAAAATGAAACAATAAACATCCACAAAGATTTATCTAGGGGAAACTAATTACTCAAAACCCCTTACTATTTGTATTGCATTAATAAGATAATAGAGAAGAAATACAATGCTCACTCAAGCTTGAGAAGACCTTGCAAGTGTATAGTCTATCCCTCCGCCCAACTGTCTGAACCTGGCCCAACACTTAGCCAATTTGAAACCTTCCCAAGCTCATATTTCCTTGTGTTGTTCCCTAGGGAAATTTCCCCTGTTTCTTAGGACTTGCACACCAAGGAGTTTCACAATAGCCTTAGGTCAATATCTGACTGCATACACCACCTATACGCATGGGAAGATGCTACAACTGATAGTACACTTCCTTGTAATCTCCATCTCAATTGGGTAACTTGAATTCTCTGCATGAAACCATCATTTTGAGTTGATTGATCAGTTCACTGGTTGATTAATGAGTGTGGTTGAAGTTCCACTTCCACAACTTGAACTCCAATAGTTCTTATGACAGTTACAACTAGTTAAACTGACAATAACTCAAATTAATTGAAATGGATTGCTTCAAATTAGAAATCAATCATGTATAACTGAGCTGAAGCTTCCCTAAATCGAATTTACAGAGTTAACTAAGTTACAAGTGTTGGAAATAATACTGAGAAGGGGGGGGGCGGGGGGTGAATCAGTATTGGTAATAATATTTTTCTTTGTTTACTCAATTTCATATACGCTACTTCAATGAAGGCAACCCGTGTGTGTACGCAACTAACCCACGTGTGTATGCAACTGTGATTAAGGAAACAAGTGTATATCCATCAAAATAATGATTATGTTATTTAATCATATGTGATCTTTAATCTGAGTATCAATATTTTATTAAACATTAAACAGTAACCATGTGCAGTTCAAAGCAGAAAGAACCATCACACATAAGCATCACACATGAACACCAAGATGTAAGGTGGAAACCCAATGTGGGTAAAAACCATCTGCTACTGTCATCTCTGTCTTCTTTTAATAATAAGAAAATATGTTTACAACAATGTACTAGTGCAAACTCATACCAATATGCAGGCTTCTACCTATAGAGCTACAACCTTCTTTCATTCTCCAGCTTCTACTAGAAAGGAGCTACAACCCTCTAGCTCTTGTACTAGCCGATATATTTACTAGTACGTAGGTGCTGACCTACAGAAGGCTACGACCTTCTTTCTTCCTCCAGGTACCACATTTCATAAATTTTCAGACTGGATTCTCTTGGAACACAACACCATAATCTGAAGGCCACATTTCATTCAATTTTTGTACTAGACCCATCAACAACATTGAAGCACAAAACCAATCACCACTACAATACAACCATCAACCACATTTGCATCATCAATCTTTAAATCAACCAATTAGAATATTGTCATGATAACATAATCACCAGAACACAGAGCAAAACCCAGAACTCTACAACAACATTTAGAGCCAATTTTATCATTAAAAGCCATGCATCACAGTGCATATGCTACTTAGAAGAGCCGAACCAACGTCTATACGCAACATCACCAAAACGAACCAGCGTATATTTCATCAAATGTTTACTTATAACTTCGTTGCACTTCCTGACTTCAAACATACCCAAATCATTACATACAAGAAGGATAATACATGTGTTAGCAACCAGATCTAGTCCATTAGATCACATAAAGATAAGTCATTATGATTCTGATGCATTATTAGATCTCATCCATCTTTACTGAAGCAAATCAATCAATCTGAACACTGTTACCAGAATGCAGTCACTAGAGAAGAAACCTAGAACTCTGCATCAATAGCAAGAATCAATTGTAACTTCAAACATCATAGTTCATAAGGTATATGCTACTTTGATGTGTAGAAATTGCATGTACATGCGCTTTTTCAAAAGTCAACCAGCGTATACATCTGTAAATATTCATTCATAATTTGGAGCTATTCCAGACTTCAGTTATACCCAGATTATAATATTTACAGAACATTACATGCATCAATATACAGAACTAGAATAAGCATGATCAAACCATATAGAGATGATTCATTCCAAGCCATAAGATCCTAATCCATCATTAGATCTTGTCCTCCATCAACCGTTGAGATTCCTACTTGGCTCAGATCAAGCAAAACATCATAAACCCATAACCTACATACTGGATCTCACACTTCATCAAATATTCGAGACTTTATCACTTGTCCTTTAGCCTAATGATTTTATTCTCCTTATATAGGTTTAGACCTCTCTCAATAGCATGGTCCAAAACCACGTAGGACCGATATCGTGGACCCAATACCTAGGGTTAATACCTTGCACCAAATACCATGGACCAATACCAAAATACCATGGTCCAAATACCATGAACCAAAACTCAATTTTCTGACATGTACGTGCCTTTCCTTCTGTGAAAGTGTGTGTGTACGTTATACACACCTTTGTATATAGTGAACATGCGTGTATACACGACTTGGTATATAGTGAACTTGCGTATATACGCAACTTGGTATATAGTGAACCTACGTGTATACACAACTTGGTATATAGTGAACATGTGTATATACGTGACTTGGTATATAGTGAACCTGCATATATCTTTATTTCTCCATTCTTGTTGTTTACCTACTATACTGTGATCTTCCATCTGAGAGAGTTGCCTTCTGAACTCATTCCTTGAAGTTGCCCTGCATTTCATCACATGTATAAATACTACTGTCATCCATTATGTCACATCTGATATCTCTTTTGTAGTTTCATCTAGTTACCATGTAAAAGAGAGTTGTTGTGCTACAAGTGTGTTGCCATCAAGTACAACACATTCATCATAATCCCAACAATCTACCCCTTTGGACTTGATGGCAACAACAACATCAAGTCACTCTCCCCCTTTGACATCAAGGGCAAAGGGCAGACCAAGATCTTCTCTCCCTAAGAGCAGAAGACTTTCATATTTGAATAGTTGAATATTAATCATGCTCCCCCTAGGCACATGTTGATATGTATTGTATCATCCATACTCCCCCTGAGCACATGCAGAGTCTATGAATATTTTCAAGAAAATAACATGACTCTATAACTTAACTATGTGGGTTTAACCTTCCTATCACCAATGACTCATACATACATCAATCTACCAACCAAGTGGGGATATAGCAAATGTTTATACATGACTGAAATAGAAATTATTACATCATCCTTCCCATGCATAGTGGGGTTACAAATTATATCATATGACTCATGGGTCTTTAAAAGAAATGTGTGACATTTTTAACAAAGACCAACGACCTAAAAAAGACCATGATATTCATCATCAACTATCATACATCATATGATCTCCACCATAAGAATCTCTCATCAATATCAACAACCTATAACCTACAATACCATTCTCTTGACCAACCAGCAAGATGTATCATTTAGCCACATAAGCATTATCACCAAAGTCTTGTAACCATAATGCCAACAATGCATTATTCGAAGCATATCCTCCCCCTGAACAAACATCTTATGAGTACCAACACATTTCCACACATCATCAGCAGATTGTATCATCAAATAGAGAAAATAATTGACTGAACCATATCAGACCCTTTTCTTGAGTTTGTCCCACTGCTTTTCAACATATACGCGACTATGCAGCTTCGAACTCGCGTATACACGTGACTTTTCTTCATGAAACTTGCATATGAGATTTAGAACATTGAGGTTCCACAATTTTAGCTCCC
>APFE031104266.1:0-13975 GCA_000404065.3 Pinus taeda | reverse complement strand
GTTGCACAATTACAAAGATTTTGCTATTGGCCACAAATGAATGAGACAGTTTCTAGATATATTAAAGGATGTACTATGTGTGCTACAAGCAAGCCAAGTAATAGAAAATTAGGCTTGTATGCTCCATTGCCAATTCCTTCTCGTCCTTGGGAAAGTGTTTCCATGGATTTTATTGGGGGGTTGCCAAAGTCTAGAAAGGGTCATGATTATTTGTATGTAGTTGTGGATAGGTTCGGTAAGATGTGTATTTTGATACCATGTAATAAACAGGTCACAGCTGAAAAACTGCAAAGTCGTTCTTTCAAAATGTATGGGTTCATTTTGGGTTACCCACTTCTATTGTATCTGATCGCGATTCTCAATTTGTCGGTAAATTTTGGTCAAGTCTATGGGAGTTAATGGACAAAAAGTTGAAGAAGAGCACGAAATTTCATCCGCAAACAAATGGTCAGACAAAAGTGGTCAACATGACAGTGATACAATTGCTTCGAGGATATTGCAGCAAGCATCCCAAACTTTCAGATGAACATTTGTGTTATGTGCAACATGCTTACAACCATGCAAAACATTCTTCTACTTAGAGATCTCCTTTTGAGACATGTTTTGGTTTTTCACCAAAGTATCCCTTGGATTTTGTCTTTGGTAAAGACATAGCAGTCGATGGACACTGTGATGTGGACAAAGTGACCAATTTCATTGAAGAAATCTAGGAATTCACCAGGCAGTACAAGAACAACTGGAAAGAAGCCAAGAAAAGTATAAAGTGTGGCATGACAAGCATCGAGTTGAGCATAGTGTTCAAGTTGGTGATCAAGTTTGGTTATACATCAGCAAAGAAAGACTATAAGGGGAAGGTAAAAATTTGAAACCAATTAGATATGGTCCTTTCAAAATACTTGATAAAAATGGTGAAAATGCTTTCCGCCTAGATCTACCAGCTTATGTGTAGATCTATTCCGTCGTAAATATTGAAAACTTGCTATTGTATGAACCTTTATTGATTGAAGATCCTGAAGAGCAAGGTCAACTACCTTCCATTGAAGATATTTTTCCCGAGTATCTCAATGAGCTACAAGATGGTACAGTTCTTGATAGGAGGATAAGGACTTCACGACAAGGAAATGTTGAGTATCTTCGAGTTGGACTTAAAGGTACAAATCAAGTAAAGCACGACGGATAGAGATTGGAAAAGTGAGGGAAATTTACCCTCACTTTCTCGATAACTAAAACCAACTTTTGGTGGTCCAAACGCTTCTAGTGGGGAGGAGTGATCCAAAATGGAATCAGTTTTGCCTCCAGATCAAAGTCTTCAAACTCAGTTGAAAGTGGGATCAAGTTGAAATGCTCAATGAGACGATTCAAATGATGTGAATGGCGTGAAAATATGAGTTTGGATGAATAAGTTAAGGCCAGTAAAAGTTTCAAGGAAAACTAGGGAAAAAAGAGGAAAAGTCAAAGTCAAATAGTCAAAATCAATGGTCAACGGTCAACCCAGGGTGATGTTAGTAAGACACGTGTCATCCTGGGAATGCACCATATGTATAGGTTGATGTCAGTAGCGGTTGATGACGTGTCATAATTTGATTGGTTGGAAATGGGCCAATCTGGTGCTCACACGTGGGAGCTCGGATTTGCCCAATATTGGCATGCAAATCCCAAAATTTTGGGGGTCAGGGAGGATTGAAACCTTGACCTCCTGGAAGGCTAAGATTTCTTTGGATTCCACTCAATGGATGAGCTACTTTTCCTCTTGTTCATAATGGCGCGAATATGGTATTTATGGTTTTGGGTATGAAGCTGCCAGAAAAGGGTTGGACGGTCGAGGTCAACCCCATGACCGTTGGTCCCTTAACACTTAATGCGAAACTAACTACCAGCAATAGATGCAAATCACAAACCATATGTATCATGTAAACCATAGGCTTCAAATATCCCACTGCGTGACAATATTCATATCTAATATGAAACTAATATATATATATATATTATATATATATATATATTATATATTATATCTTATTATAAGCGATGGAATAAGGCGGAAGGGTCACACAGAGGTTTCAAACCGTCGACCTTCCAAAAACGATTATATAATAGTGCTTTCACATAAGTCATAATTCCGCTAGCCAACATGCCATACGGTGGAGCTTGGTATTCAAGCCACCCAATACTTTTATATTGTTATGTAGGTGCCGAACCAGACCAAAACCACTAGTGCACATTCCAAGGCGGGTTTTGGTTGCAAAGGTGGTTTTTCTTCTACAGACGCAGTTTTGTGCAACAAAAAGGTAGTTTTGCTACACGCAGAGGTGGTTTTTGACTTTTCAGGGGGTCTAGAGGTTTCTGTGGCCAAATATGGTCGAGTTTATACTCAATTGACTTGAAATTTCAAGTTGGACGCAGTGGTGACATCGATTTTCTCATATGAGACTCCGTTTTTGAGCTCTTGCCTGTAACAACAATTTTGAAGACAAAATAAAGAGGTCAACACTGGAAGTGAGAGGAATAGGAGACGTAGCCAGGAATTCTGGTGAACTCCTTTATTAAATTCTGTTGTGTTGATGTGTTTGAATGTGTCTTTGAATGATTTAATTGTTTATGTTATTCACAATCTTTTCGATGCATTGGATTAAGTAACATAAGAGAATTCACACATAGTCTATAATACCTTTTTCATTAATGGATCAAGTGGTATCAAAGGGAAAGGTTTTTAAGGTTTGACAAGTTTGTGTGAAGATTTAGATGCTTACTAGGTTGATGCTCAACGAGGTGAAGGAGAGCTTGTTGAGGTGAACCTAGAGATTGGAAGGGTCTTTTCACAAAGAAGGATGCAGATGAAACTCCACTTGCCTCAGAATCCAAATTCTTTGATAGTTTCATGATGATACTACCATGGTGGAAGAGATGTATCATGAGTTTAAAAAGGGTAAAGGTGAAGGAACTTCATCACCTAAACCAGACAATGGAGCAGAGGAACCTTTTCTTTTTACACCTACGGATAAAGAAGATAAAGGAAAGGGAGAAAAGCCTCCTCCATCTCCTCCACCATCACCTTCATCGTCATCATCATCGTCTTCTTCTCATAAAACTAGTTCTTCTAAGAAGAAGAAAAAGAAAGCCTCTTTGATCAAATTAGATGTAAAATTTGATTTTCCAATTTATGATGGAGAACTTAATGCTGAAAAGCTTGATAATTGGATAAGGCAAATTGATGTATATTGCAGGGTGTAGAAATTTGATTCAGAAAGAAAGAAGATCCAGCTTGCTAGCCTTCGACTTGGAGGAACAACACTTGTATGGTGGGAAGGCAAGACACAAGAAGCTCTCCAAAATCATGGTAAAATCATTTCAACTTGGAATGAATTTGTTTCTGCTATTAAAAAGAAATTTTATCCATTAGCTTATATGAAACAAGCAATGATGAGTTGGAAAACAATACATCAATTAAAAGGTCAAAGTGTTCAAAGTTATACTCAGGAATTCCGTAAGAGAGCTTTAACATTAGGCATTTCATTGGACTCACCAGAAACATTGTTGAAACACATAGGTGGTCTTCATAGTTATTTGAGGCATACAATACTTATGTTTAATCCAACTAGCATAGATGATGTATCTGTTCAAGCAACTCATCTATAAGCTAGAGGTAAAAATGTAACCCCAGATGTTGGGAAATCATCCAAACCTATTGAAGGCAAGAATAAAGGCAAGAAGAAACTCAAGTGGAAAGAGAAGAAAACAAACACTTTGAAGAAGGATAAACCTTCATGCACTCATTGTAATAAGGAAGGACACGATGAGGCGCACTGCTGGTCACTGCATCCAGAATTGAAGCCTAAGAAGTTTGGAGGTAAAGAGCAAAAGAATGTTGTTGCTATTCAAAATGACTTGGGATCATATTTAGGTGACGAGACAACAGTTACAACTACAGGTATAAAAGGTGAAGATTCTAAAGCATCTACAAGCAATTCTTCAAATTCTGTTGATAATGATAATGATGAGAGGAAAAGAAATGATCTATTTCACAAAAGAGTCATTTCAAAGCATACTAAAATTGATACTTTATTTAATAGTGGGTCACAAGTTAATTTGATTTCTGAAGCAATTCTAAATAAGTTGGGTCTAGAAACAAAACCTCATAAAACGCCATATCGATTAGGTTGGGTGTGTGATAAAACTAAGCTACAAGTTACGAAACAATGTAAACTTGATTTTGCTATTGGGTCAAAGTTGGTTGATGAGGTTGAGTAAGACATAGTCCCATTGGACATATGTGGAATTGTATTAGGGAGTCCATACTTGTATGATAGAAATGCTATCTTATATCGAACTGAAAATAAGTATCAACTCACTAAGGATGGAATTGAATATATTGTAAGGGCTCATAAACTCAAAGATAATTTCTCTCTCATAAATTCAAGACAAATGAAAAGAATTGTAAATAAAAGCAAACAATTTTTACTTACGATTGAAAAAGCAAGGATATTGATAAATCTGATGCATTCCAAGCTTGTAATCCTCAACAGAAAGAAAATCTAGTTAAAGTTATTTCCAATTATGATATTCTGTTTCAAGAGCCTAAAGGGCTTCCACCCAAGCGAGAAATATAACATGAGATTTATTTGCAGCAAGATGCTCCACTACCTAACATTGGAATGTAGAGGTTATCAGCTTTAGAGAATCCATAAATAAGGAAGCAGGTACAAGAGTTGCTCGATCAAGTGTTTATTCGACCAAGCACATCACAGTGTGGATCACCTATTGTGCTAGTGCAAAATAAACATGGTTCGTGGAGAATGTGCATTGATTTTAGAGCATTAAATATAATCATAATAAAGAATCGTTATCCTCTTCCTCGTATTGATGATTTTTTAGATCAGTTAAAAGATGCCTTTTACTTCTCTAACTTGGACTTGCGAAGCTCCTACCATTAGATCAGAGTTTTAGAATAGGATGTGTGGAATATTGCTTTCAAAACGAAGCAAGGACTCTATGAATGGATGGTTATGATTTTTGGCTTAACTGATGCTCCAACCACATTCATGCGAGTCATGAATGATGTATTTAGACCATTCATTGATGATTTTGTAATAGTCTTTTTAGATGATATTCTTTTTTTTAGTAGAACATGGAATGAACATGTTAAGCATGTAAAGCAGGTTTTAGATGTTTTAAAAAGAGAAAATCTCTATGTAAAACTGTCAAAATGTGAATTTGGCAGAACATCTTTAAATTATTAGGGTTATATTATAGGGGTGGTGAATTGAAGATAGATCCCTCTATGGTGGAAGTCATTGTAAATTGGCCTAAGCCCAATAATGCTATAGAAGTTAGAAGTTTCTTAGGGGCATCGCAATATTGGAGAAAGTTTATTGCTAACTTTTCATTGACTGCAGCTCCTTTACATGCTTTGAAAAGTGTGAAACAAGTGTTTTAATGGGGAAGAAAATAGCAGAAAGCCTTCGACACATTGAAAGAAAGGATCAATACAACACCAATACTAGCACTGCCAGATCTTCAACATCCATTTGAGATCGAGACTGATGCAAGTGAATATGCCATGGGGGCAGTGTTGATGCAGTAGAGAAAGCCTATATGCTTTCATTCTGAGACATTCACATCAGTAGTAGTTAACAATCCTACATATGATAAGGAATTATATGCTTTAGGTTAAAGTGTTAAAAAGTGGAAACATTACATAATGGGTAAAGAAACAATCATACACATAGATCATCAACCACTTCAATACTTACACTCACAAACTAAATTGAAACAATCAAGACATTACAGGTGGATGGGTTTCCTATAGCAATTTCATCTTGTTATCAGATATAAGAAGGGAATACATAATAAGGTTGCAGATATGTTATCAGGACCAATCATAAACGCATCCACAATACTTAAGCATAGTTTGGTAAATCATGAAAGTTACATAGAACAATATGCTCAAGACACAGATTTTAAGGATGTATATGCAACTTTAAGTCATGGTAAGTAGGTAGAAGAATTGGATTATTACATAAAGGAAAAACTCTTATATCATTTGGGAAAGTTATGCATTCCACAAACTGAAAGAGTTAACATAATTCAAGAAGCACATACTTCTCTCATATCAAGTCATTTTGGTGTAAGTAAAAAAGTTGCACAATTACAAAGATTTTACTATTGGCCACAAATGAATGAGACAATTTCTAGATATATTAAATGATGTACTATGTGTGATACAAGTAAGCCAAGTAATAGAAAATTAGGCTTGTATATTCCATTTCCAATTCCTTCTCGTCCTTGGGAAAGTGTTTCCATGGATTTTGTTGGGGGGTTGCCAAAGTTTAGAAAGGGTCATGATTATTTGTATGTAGTTGTGGATAGGTTTAGTAAGATCTGTATTTTGACATCATGTAATAAACAGGTCACAGCTGAACAAACTGCAAAGTTGTTCTTTCAAAATGTATGGTTTCATTTTGGGTTACCCACTTCTATTGTATCCGATCGAGATTCTCGATTTGTCGATAAATTTTGGTCAAGTATATGGGAGTTAATGGACACAAAGTTGAAGAAGAGCACAACATTTCATCCGCAAACAGATGGTCAGATAGAAGTGGTCAACATGACAGTGATACAGTTGCTTCGAGGATATTGCAGCAACCATCCCAAACTTGGGAATGAAACATTTGTGTTATGTGCAACATGCTTACAACCATGCAAAACATTCTTCTACTCAGAGATCTCCTTTTGAGACATGTTTTTTGTTTTTTCACCCAAAGTCTCCCTTGGATTTTGTCTTTGGTAAAGACATAGCAGTCGATGGACACAGTGATGTGGACAAAGTGACTAATTTCATTGAAGAAATCTAGGAAATTCACCAAGCAGTACGGGAACAACTAGAAAGAAGCCAAGCAAAGTATAAAGTGTGGCATGACAAGCATCGAGTTGAGCATAGTGTTCAAGTTGGTGATCAAGTCTGGTTGTACATTAGCAAAGAAAGACTACAAGGGGAAGGTAAAAAGTTGAAACCAATTAGATATGGTTCTTTCAAAATACTTGATAAAATTGGTGAAATGCTTTCCGCCTAGATCTACCAACTTATGTGCAAATCTATTCTGTCATAAATGTTGAAAACTTGCGATTGTATGAACCTTTATTGATTGAAGATCTTGAAGAGCAAGGTCAGCTACCTTCCATTGAAGATATTTTTCCTGAGTATCTCAATGAGCTACAGGAGGACACAGTTCTTGACAAGAGGATAAGGACTTCGCGACAGGGAAATGTTGAGTATCTTCGAGTTGGACTTAAAGGTACAAATCTAAGTAAAGAACGATGGATAGAGAATGGAAAAGTGAGGAAATTTATCCTCACTTTCTCGATAACTAAAACAAACTTTTGATGGTCCAAAAGATTCTAGTGGGGAGGAGTGATCCAAAATGGATTCAGTTTTGCCTCCATATCAAAGTCTTCAAACTTAGTTGAAAGTGGGATCAAGTTGAAATGTTCAACGAGACGATTCAAATGATGTGAACGGTGTGAAAATCCAAGTTTGGATGAATAAGTTAAGTCCAGTAAAAGTTTCAAGGCAAACTAGGGCAAAAAGAGGAAAAGTCAAAGTCAAATAGTCAAATTCAATGGTCAACGGTCAACCCAGGGTGATGTCAGCAAGACACGTGTCAACTTGGGAATGCGCCATATGTACAGGTTGATGTCAGCAGAGGTTGATGACATGTCATAATTTGATTGGTTGGAAATGGGCCAATCTGGTGCTGACACGCGGTAGCTCAGATTTTCCCAATATTGGCATGAAAATCTAAAAATTTTGGGGGTGAGGGAGGATCAAAACCTTGACCTCCTAGAAGTCTAAGATTTCTCTGGATTCCGCTCATCGGATGAGCTACTTTGCCGCTTGTTCATAATGGTGCGGATATGGTATTTATGGTTTTGGGTATGAAGCTGCCAGAAAAGGGTTAGATGGTCGGGGTCAACCCCACGACCGCTAGTCCCTTAACAAATAATGCGGAAACTAACCGCCGGAAATATATGCAAATCACAAACCATATGTATCATGTGAACCATAGGCTTCAAATATCCCACATGCGCGATGATAGCATATCTAATATGATATATCTATATATCTATATTATATATATATATATACTATATATATATATATATATTATATAAATATATATATAGATATCATCATATATATATCTATATATTAATTATAAGCAATGGAATAAGGCGGAAGGGTCGCACAGAGGTTTCAAACCGTTGACCTTCCAAAAGCTATTATATAATAGTGCTTTCACATTAGTCATAAGTCCACTAGCCAACATGCCATACGGTGGAGCTTGGTATTCAAGCCACCCAATACTTTTTTATTGTTATGTAGGTGCCGAACCAGACCAAAACCACTAGTGCGCATTCCAAGGCGGGTTTTGGTTGCAGAGGTGGTTTTTCTTCTATAGAGGCAGTTTTGTGCAGCAGAAAGGTAGTTTTGCTATAGGCAGAGGTGGTTTTTGACTTTTCACGGGGTCTGGAGGTCACTGTGGCCAAATATGGTCGAGTTTAAACTCAATTGACTCAAAAGTTCGAGCTGGATGCAGTGGTGATGTGCATTTTCTCATCTGAGACTCTATTTTTGAGCTCATGCCTGTAACAACATTTTTGAAGACAAAATAAAGATGTCAACACTAGAAGCGAAAGGACCAGAAGATGTAGCCAGGAAGTCTGGTGAACTCATTTATTAAATTCTGTTGTGTTGATGTGTTTGAATGTGTCTTTGAATGGTTTAATTGTTTATGTTATTTAGAATCTTTTCGATCCATTGCATTAAGTAACATAAGCTAATTCACACATAGCCTATAATACCTTTTTCATTAATGGATCACCTAGAGAGCTAAAAACTCTCACATGTGGGATAATTATGGCATATTATATTAAAGGTAATGGGTTGGATTGTAACCCAAGGTCATTTTCTCATCAGAATTTCTTTTATGGGATTTGTAGGGTAATTCGTAGTCGTCCTGATATAAATAGAGGAGAGGATCATTATATATCATCATCATCACTTGTGACTTGATTTCAACCTCCTTGAGAATTTTAGCGTAGCTTGTATCTTATGAGATGTAATTCTATGGAGCATTTTTCTATATTGGAGCTACTTCATGGAATTTGAGATGTTATCTTTGATCAATAAAGGATTTTTTATACATTTTGTCTTGTAACTGAGCCTTGTACTTGATAAAGCTTTCATTTTATGTCTAATGTATGGAATGGATTGATTATCTATGGTTTTTATATTCTTCCATGTATTATTGAATATCAATTGTATAGAATCTATATAACATCATTCTATGCATTAATCATGTATGAAATTCTAAATCCCCGCGGTGAATCCTTAAACTAGCTCTCCCAAGTGACCTTGATCCCTCATAAAGATAATAACTAGGGTTTTGATCTAGGGCATCACAATTCCCTTACTCCTTAGCAAGATTTAGCCAATATTTCACCTCCACAGACTTCTTCATCGTATTGACTGTGCTAGACCCGTCAACATTCAGGGGATATCTTTGGTATGAAGTCCCAACTAGACTTCACACCATTTGGTGTAGGAGACCCATTCGGTATAATGGCCTGGTTGCCATTACCTTAAATATATGACTTAGCTCTTGCTTGTCAACATGTGAGAGGTCTTCTTTGTCTTCAAACAATGAGGTTCACGTGCCTAGTGAGTGCTTTGGTATTACTTGTGTCAAAGTTCTTTCACTGTAGAGGGATAAGGTGGAAGTGAGTCTTAGGTTGAAAGGGAATAGTCCCAAGTCTGCTCGAGACATACAATACAACATGACATGCAAAGCTTCCGATAGAGTAGTCCACATGGATGTGGAAGTCACAAACACAAGGTGAATAGATAGCACATACAACACCCAATAGAATAGTCCACACCAGTGCGATGGGTGTTATAAAAGGTTTACACGAATGAATCTATCGACTGTCAGGCGGGACAACCCACACAGCCAAGAAAACATTAACAACTTATACAACACATTTTCATAAGCATATGTAGTAGAAAAACTGAAATAGGTCAACTGTCTTAACATACGTTAAAGAAACATGCATTACAAGTGTCAAATAAATAGTCTTACAAACAATTACAATACAAGTGTGAAAATGTGTTGGGCTATTAATAGGCTTCTAAATTAAGCGAAAGTTCCAAGACACATCAATACACCATACGTCACTAACCCTGTAAGCGGGGTGTTGGAGCCATTAATTGCTCCTCAAAGAAAAGATTACAAACTCTCAAGGCTATGTGGGAGGAGCCAAGGTGAAAATTATTTTGCATGTACAAATGAGGGGTATTTATAACCAAGGTTAAAACTGGCCCTTGTGACAGTTTGACTTCCCTCATGACTTTTTGACTTACATGACTCTTCAGATTTACATGTGGGTCTCTTGGACTTCCAAGTTACATTACATTTATTACAAGAGTGTGGCCCACTGTAGTGATGTGGCCGAGATGAATAATGACATGAATCGACATGGCAGAGATGGTATGTTCATGCTACTGGTGGCGTGCATGTCGAACTGCAATGCTGCTGAGTGATGGATGTCCTCTTGGTGTATCATAGCTTCACCTCCACATGGAAAGGTGTGTAGAGTCTTCGATGGTCTTGGTGTTCACTTGATTTTGCATGTGCATGTCACTCCTTCTCTTGTACTTTGGCATGGTTCACGTGAAAAAAATCCCCACATACATTCCTTGTTCATCCGTTCATGAAACAATCTCCTCGCATGCATTCCTCATTTGTATGTTTGCAAAGAAATATCCTCACATGCTCTCCTTGTTCATATCGTTCATCTTCCCATCATGTCTCATACATGTACCTGTATCTGCAATCACTGATGAGGAGATGAAATCAAATCCATAAAACTCCTAGTCTACCATGATGCATTGTGATTTGCTTTTGGATGCAGGTGACCGGGAGAGAGGAAAAGGCTCTAAAACTTCACAAGGTAGATTTCAAGATGGGATGCGGGTTCCAGGCACTGTCGATGAAAATTGCATAGAGGTCACTGGGAGACTGAGATGGACAATTCGGATCAGCAGTGACTGTCCACAGGGTCTGGCTTAGATGGAGGGAAGATCTGCGCATTTTTTTCAGGGAGGTAGCGCAGGCAGCAGAGGGGACATGCAACAAAAAATGCGTAATTTTTCTAGGGAGTTGGCAGCGTGTTGTAGGAGCCTGCTAGAGAAAAAATGTGCAATTTTTTGGAGGTTGGCCTACTAAACATCCTTGTACAGTTTTTGAGTTGAGCAGGATGCTAGGTAACTAGGCGACTGCTCATGAAAACTACAGAGTTTTCCGGGTGAGCAGCAGGTTGGTTGACTGGATGGGAAAACTGTGCAATTCTTGAGGGAGACAGTGATGGACATAGGGTTTCTATCTGGCATGTCGGCGTGGTTTATTCAGTCAGCGGAGTGGGCATTCTTTATAACTTTTGCGCAATTTTTTGGGGGAGTGAGTCCCGGGGTCACTTCCCAATCAAAATCTCAAGTTGAACAACTAGAGGCTCGATTGATGTGCTTCCAAGCAACGTAGATTGAAATGGATTGCTGGGAAACGTCTGTGCTCTTCTGGGTGACAGTTGGTCGAGTTGATTCCAGGATTGCACAGTGTAGGTTGCCTCGGAGACAACCTCAATATTTGCACAATTCTGGGTAGTAGTACATGGTCACTAAGGGCCGAAACTGCGCAATGCATCTCAGCAAAGGTTTTACTGTTGGAGGGTGATCCGGTCATCAGAGTTTTAGCATAATGACTAAGTGTGTGAGTGAGCGAACTTGTGCATACACGACCTTGCAAACAAACACTCACCATGACTCGATGACAAGACACCTCAAACCATCAAGACAACATATACTCAGTGTGACTGACCGATGGTGTGAGCAACAAGTGCAATGCTTGTGATAGATTGTTGAAAGACCACGATGACATTTGCACGACAATGCATACAACATCACATGTGAGTGCGATAGATGTGTACATGAGCTAGGTGGCTCTAGAGACACACACAAGACAAGGAGGACTCAGGGAAGCTCAAAAATACAAGTGATCAAAATGCTTTCAAACTAGGACTAGAGCATAGTTCTCATTGTCTTGATCACGGCGGTGCAAACGGTTCGTCATTCCGAGTCCGTATGCGAAAGATAGAAGTAGTCAAAGTTGGGTTGAATTTTTGATGAGTGGGTAGGCTTAAGGAGGCCACAATTTGGAAATTTTCCAGCCATTGGATTCCGACCAACCTGGGACGGATTCTGGGCAAAATTGTGGGGTTGTTAAAATCACTCCTATGGCTAAAATTCGAATTTCTTAAAAATGACATTTTGTTATTAAAAACAAAAAATAATTAAAAAAGGGGGTGGGGGCCACCAACCCCACCACCCCCAACTCACCATGCATATCAAATAAAGGTGAGGCCAGCGGGAGTTGAACCCACCCGCACACGTGGGCTGGCCCACCGGGCGGCTTCATAACTCATAACTCACATCATACCATAAATAACGTAACCAAAAACCTTTGTTTAATGTGTGTCAATGGTTACAGAGGGTGTGGGGGTGGGCCGCCCAATGTGGACCTGACTCCCAATAGTAATGTTTAAAAACCATAAATATATGTAACAACCCACATATTTTTAAAACCAATCATGCATTAGAATGGGAGGGGCGGGGTTTGACCACCCGACCCCTCCTCAACTAACACTTATATTTAACCATTGCACCAACCAACCTCACATGGGTTAATCTGCCTGGGATTCAATATAAAGCCTCATTTACATAGTGTGCCCCGACAGAGGGAGGAACCAAGAGTGGGCACAAATTTCGAGATAGAGGAGGCAAAATCTTGGCACGTAGTGCGAGGCAACATTTTGCAGGAGGGGTGAAAATTCACTTTGTCAAAATTTGACAAATTTTATATGGATTCAACACCTCTCATCGCCATGAATGCAATGGCACTGTCTATTTCTCCATCGGAGTTCTGCATTTTTTGGCCATTTTTCAGTGTACAAGTGGAACCATGATTGCTGCAAAGCAAGGAGCGGAACCATGATCCTTGCGATTTTCCTGAGGAGGTAAATTTTCTCCATGTCGGAATATAGTCAAGATTATACTTGTTTTTCATGATTTTCCGTAGGGATTGCAATGGCGAGGTAAGATTCGTCTTTGGAGTTGCAGATTTCTAGTCCACCCATGGAGCATAATCTTTGAGGAATCTAGGGGGAATCTAAAAGATTCCTTGAGCCCCAGATTCTCAACTTCTCAGAATTCAGATTTTGGATAGTCGATATTGCACTATTCGATGCCACAAATCTGATGGTGTGTTTAGATTTTTCATTCTCTTATTCTATTCTTCAGCCACTTTTCTAAGTAGAATGTAGGTGTCAACATCCATGTGCAAGCAGTCATGCAATTGATGCCATGAGATCGATGGTCCGAGCAGCGTCAACAATTTGACATCCGCTTCCTCAGATGGCCCTTGGTTGTGAGGTATATGTAGTGTTCATGTACTTCTTTTGCTATGCATTGTGTTGCACAGGTCCTTGATTGATGTTTGACCTGGGATCTTGTTTCTTACTCATTTTTATGATTCCTGGTTAATGTGATGCAGAATCATCTATGTGATGTACTCGTTGTTATGATTCATCATGTTGAGTTTTGAGATCCCTTTGTTGTATGTTGATGGGATACTCATGTGTCGCCATGCATGTTTGTTTTGACATCCCTTTTAGGCCATGTTGGTGGGATGTTCATCATGCATGAGTTTTGTGTCATACTGATAGGAGTATTTTGATTGAGAGTTTCTATAGTGGAACATCTCTTAGAGCCACTCCTATGTGAGGGAATTTTCCTTGTATGATTGCGGCATCATCTCAGTCGGCTTATTTACTCAATAAGACATGTATCTTCTTAGGGACAAACACG
>APFE031104257.1:103706-129004 GCA_000404065.3 Pinus taeda | reverse complement strand
AAAAGTGTTGTTTCATACCCTAAAGGAGCAAGGTCAGCTGATTACATCATCTCCCAGAAGTTCTCCATGAAAAACTACTCAGAACTGGTCAAAACTGGACCATCTCACCTGTTCCATGGTCAGGGTGTGATGCATCTCACCTACTACACATGGGAAGTGCAATGCATACTAAAAATTCCTTCTATAGGGTGCGATGAGCAAGAATAAACAAATGGCAAAGACAGTTTGCTAAGTGGATGATCAAGAAATCTTCTAGAAACTTCTCATATGACACTTGCCTCTCAGAATTCGCCCAGGGATGTGTAAGAGATCAATGAAATCTCCAAGTGGAGCCAAGAAATATCAGTGGAATGACACTAATCAAAAACCCAGAGCTGACTCACACCTCTGCAAATATCTATATAGGGATCCCTCATCCCAGAGATCCAGGGGTTGGAGGCTAGAATCTTGTATTTTGTAAGGAGGTGCTATTGGTTTCTTTGTGGAACATCATAATGTTGGGTGATCTATCTTTTCATGAGGTGAAGAAGGGCTTTCATGCTGGGAGGATGACGCTGGGTCAGATCAATGGGTTGTAATCCTCTCTTCTACTCTTTCTATCAATAAAGCTATTTGAGTTTTCCTCCACCTTCTTGTATGTCTGAGTTGATATATGCATTTGTGTGGTCAATATATATCTGATCCTATATTGCTTATGATTGTAGATCTCTATGCTTTAATGGTATTATGCTGCTTTGACTCTACAGGTGTTCTTTGAAGTGGGACAGGCGAGGAAGGAGCAACAAAGAGCTGTCAAAGGGGAGAGGAAACAAGCAAGGAGCCAAGCGAAAGACTGAGGTTGGTACTCTCTGCTTCTCTCTCATCTACTTCTCATAAAGGAAAACATAAGTAACTTTAGTTTGTTTGTTTCTAAGATAGCTACCCGTCTTAGTGGGACTAGCGGATCTGAATGGACACTAGATTTCTCGATAACAGTAATAATAATAATATAGGAACCAATTTAGTAGCTGATAATATTTGGACTGTGTACTTTGATGGTTCAAAAACTCAGGATGGCTCTGGAGTTGGTTGCATTTTCATAAACCCATATAACAAGACTTATATACTATCATGCCATTTGGAGTTTGAGTGCAAAAAAAATACTGCTGAATACAAAGCACTCATTCTTGTATTAAAGAAATCCATTGACTTGACGGTATAACTCCTCAAGGTAATCGGTGACTCAAAAGTGGTTGCTCGCCAAGTACGGAAAAACATCCACTATATTTCACCAAGTTTAAAAAACTACCAACATGAGATACTACATTCTATGGCTAATGTGGACATGTTCAAAGATGTGGTCATCGAAGAAGATGAGCATGACAAGGCTTTGTAGGAAACAATTGATGCAATGAAAGACAATACTATGCCTAAAGGTGTAGTGTCCCTAGAAAAATTATATGACCTGCAAAACTAGTTCAGGGGACCAATTAATACTAAAAATCAGAGCTCGAAGTTGTCATATAAACAAGTCAACTTGGGAACTCTAGACGATCTAAAATATGTAAACCTCGGTACATGTTGTTCTTCGCAAGAACGAAAAACATTCATTCACTTTTCCAAATAGTAGCGAGATGTATTTTCATGGAATTACTGATCCATATTTATGAAGGAATGAAATGAAATACATATATTAACATAAACACAAAGATAAAAATAAAACGTAAATTCAATTCATTATTAACAAAGTACTAAAAACTGTTTACATGCAACATGGAAATAAATTAGCTCAGGCGATGGTAGCTTATCTCTTAGAAGAAATGTGGCAACTACATGCCTTATGAAGTGTGTTACAATGAGGCTTGAAGGTCTATTTATTATTAAGAAACAATGAAAAATCTTAAAAATCCAAAAACCTAACCCTAGGAGATGGAGCACCAAAAATCTGTGGGCCCCGTTGGGGTAAATTAGTATATGAACTTCCCGGGGTTGTAACTTTGGCATATGATCTCCATTTGATGCATAAGATACCTCGTTAGAAAGATCTCTCTGAGGAAAACAACTTTGGACTACAAGACATTACTACAAGCTATTGGTTTGCTCATTTTAAATAAAGAACATCATTTACGGCCTCAAAACAACTTTACAAGTTCAGGACCTGAAAAACTGCCAAAAATAGTAAACTATGCTACAATTAAGGAAATTGAAAGAAACAATAGTCAGGGTCTGAGTGGAATAGGTGGTTGGCCACCAATATCCACCTAGACTAGTCCTCCCCCCTTAGGAAGCTATTGTAACTTATTTTTACTCTTAGAATTGTTTTACAAATTTCTATTGATTTCAAAAAAATAGAAAAATAAAAAATAAGAAAAAGAAATGAAAAATGAAAAAATAAAAAAGAAAGAAACAGAAAAAATAAATAAAAGAAAAAAATTAGAGATAAATAAAAAATATTTAAAAAAAAGTAAAAGTATTATTATGCATAAGAATAAGCAAGCAAACTTAAATGTTGCTCATTGTATTTTTAATTTAGAAATTAAATAGAAGTTTTTCAATAATATATTGTAAATAAATCTTTGATTTGACTTGCCACTGACGATGATAACCTTCATGCAACTTTAACAGTTAGGATTGTACGCGTCGAGATCAATGGCGGAAAATTGATTGCGGTACCCACTGCACTCCCGTTAATTAATGGAGAGGGGGGGGGGCTTCCAAAAAGTGGTTTCCCCTATCCAATTCTGGCATACGTGTCGCACTCTCGTCGATTACAGGGCCTCCCTTACCTCAAACCACATACTTTCGCTACCCCCCCGCAAAACCTCTTTTCCCCCTTGCTAGTCTTCCCGGTATTTTCTAGCCTCCGCAAACTCTCCGCTATTTATAGTCATTACTATCCCTCCTGATAAATTGACCAGATGGCTGTTATGGAATTAATCACTCTCGCCACTGTTTGATTCATTCAATTCCTCATGCCATTAATGGTTAACTCACCAAAATTGCATTATGAACATCATAATAAAATCATTGTCCCTGCTAAATTAAATTATTTCACCTTCCACCTGCAACCAAAGCATTATGAAAGTGATTTGAGCAAAATCCTATGACCATCAACTATTAGTCGCCATCACTTCTGGGTAAAGTTATTAATCATTTCCAGTGATTTAATTCTTTTCAAAATGGCCAACCATCAAGGAAAATCCAAGGTATCTGTCGAGAGTCCCCTTCTACCTCCTGTAATTAACCTAGTTGAACTACCCCTCATCGACACCCAATTCAAAATCACAAAAACCCACTATGAATTTGATCCATATGAGCTTCACAATTGGGCATTCTAGAAGTATGAGGATGCCAACGATGAATTCTATTTCTGGGAATCCTTGCTCCCTAAGTTTCGTTTCCCCCAGTCCCATCATTTCCCAGAATTTGTCACTTGGTGTGAAGCCCAATACATCCCAAGTCAAAGAGCTATAATTGCTAGAAATAATGAAATTTTGTTCTCCATAACCTCTGAATCAATATGTCAAGCCCTCTAATTAAATCTATAAGACTCCCTTCAGGCTTTTTCTAGCGATGGACTTATGGATATTTATCAGAATCTTACTTTCCGACAGAGAGCCCATATTTTTGAGTGATTCCTACTTGAGAATTCTGAATTGCCTGCGACAAATTCACCTTATTCCTTTGCAACATTTCTTGAGATTTCTAGGACAATAATTTCCATAGTTACTTGTCTATTAGGCTATCTAATTATTAGTGGGTAGATGAAGTTATCCTAGGGTTTCTCAATGTTTTCATCCAACAAGAAACCCTCAATTATGTGAAATTTCAGTGAATTCTTGTAAGATATAATTCATGATTAGTTTCTCAAGTTCAATGTTGAAGGATCATTAAAGCACCAACTGATTTTCAAGGATCATTCAAGGATCAACAAGATTCATGTTCCCTCTATAGAAATTAGATGCTGAAGGAAATCCATAGTTAGTAATTCATTGGACTTCATTAGTGAGGAAAAATTTTGAACGCTGCTGTTTCAGTGACTTTGTCAACCAATTCTTGCATATGGCACTTTGTCTGTCAAGCAATGATCATTAGGGGAATTTTGAGGTCTAAAATGTGTTTCCTAAGGAAATCATAAAATAATAGTGGAAATAATAAAATAAGATTAGATTACATCATCAAATTTTAGAGGGAAAAAAATAAAAAGCTGTTTTTCAACTCGTATTTTCAACTTATCTCTCTATGGGTTTACTCAAATTTCAAGCGGAAACACTCGTTGGATGAAAAATTTGATTCGTCATCCAAAAAGTACCCATGTTTCATAATTTTGATGGACCCTCCTGCACGAAAAATGAGAAATACACAAAAATGTGATTGCAATCACATTTTTTCATGTATTTCTCATTTTCCCGTGTAGTAGGGTCCATCAAAAGTACGCAACATGGGTACTCCTTGGATGAGGAATTAAATTTTTCATCCAAAGATTAATATAGCTCAAAATTTGAGTAAAACCTTAGGGAGATAAGTTGAAAATACGAGTTGAAAAGGTAGTTTTATTATTCTATTATTCTATTTTTTTTATTCTTTTTAACTTTTTGCTCCAAAAATGGTGAATCATCCCCCATGGTTGACATCATCATTTCGAATCCTGTTGGTTCTTATAAAGTTTATTTTGGTTGTACATTTTTCTTAGGAGGCCCATTTTAGACCTCAAAATTCCCCTCATGGGAGTTCCCAGGATTTCTATAGAGATAAAAAAGATTCTACACCAAAGTGAGCAGTCCAAAGTTGGAGACTGGTATCTATACCAAAACTTTTCAGAGATTAGAATCTACGGTTATGAGCTGCCACCTTATAGATTACCAATTTTTCTTCCTATGAGTATTTTTGCCTTAGAATTTATTAGGCAAAGAATGAACATGGATGATATACATTTTTTGTTAAGAAAACATAAAGATCAATTTAAATTAAAGGCAGAGATTGGTCCATTTATTGCTAACACCAGAGCAACAGAAAAGGAAGTAGACATGCTACTAAACAAATGAAATTCAGACTTAGTTTCAGCTGGCCTTATGATCCCCTGGGAGTGATTTCAAAGATAAGGGCTGAGAAAAAGTCAACACCTTATGTACACACATAAAAGCAAAAGATCGAACAATTTGCAAACATAGAAGAATGGGAAGAAAACACTCTGCAAGAAACTGAAGAGGAGACCTCCAGCCAGACAACATTGGAGACTCCAAGACCGAAAGAAAAGAGCTTAAACGACCAAGAGAAAGTGTATCACCTACAAGTTCAACACCTAAAGCATCTGGTTTCAAAGTTTTCAAAACAATAAAATCAATCAATATAAAAGACAAGTCATCAGAAGTCAGAAATTCAGAAGAACAAACTACAATGGTGTTATTAGGTGAGCCTGCTTTTTCATTCCAACAAATTGAAGAAATAATTATTGATTATCCTATTTCTCCTGTTTGTCCATCTTCACAACAACATAATATATTTGGCAGATTCAGGGAGATGAATAGAAGGAATGAAGCACTCAAAACCTCCACCTATGTTGAGTTTTGGAAACAATCTTCCACTACTCAACATAGGGTTTTATCTGCACTAGAACCTGATAAAGGGAAATTCCAGTTGGCATTCCTTGAGCCAAAAGTACCATTTCCTAAGAGTGCAGATGATTATAAAGCTTCTATGTTTTCTTTTGATACTAAGCAGATACACCCTATAGATCAAATTGATCTTCACAAAAAGGCACGTGAAATGATTTATTCTACATTGACAAGCTCAGCCATGGCATATTCTAAGCTACATGCCTCCTTAAATAATATTCATTCACAACTTAAATTGGAAAGAATGTCTTCCCATAATAAAGGGGCTGGAAGATCTGGTGATAAAGCTAGGAGTGGATCTTAGTGATGTCCATGCTGCTGAAGAAATAATCAAAAGAAGAAATGCAAACATTCAAGAAATTGGAAAGCAGCTAAAAATTCCTACAACAAAACATCCATTGGCAAAATAAGTAGGATAGTTCGAAAAAGAGAAGGAGAACACGCTGAAAATGATTGTGGAACAAAACATCTAAATTTAGAAAATGGAGGCCGACATGGAAAGCCTGCTAAAGGAAAAATAACAGTAGATAAGTGCAGGAACATCTATAGTATAGATAGAGGCAGTCAGTGAGGAAACAACAAATTTTTTATCAAAGGACATGGCAGATTTATCCTTAAGGAATGTGGAAATTGAGAAGCTAAAAGCTACATTGTAGATAATGGAGGAAAACAAGATCAAATCAGATAATGCATACATATCTAAAATGCAGAAAAACTTCAAGCTATCGAAGCAACTTGAAAAATATCAAGATGAATCACTAACATCATAGATATTATCTAAAGCAAAGGAAAAAAATATGGGCTGATATCAATTCAACCATAACATAACTCTGGACATCTATTGAGATCATGTTTGAAAAAGAATAACTGGTGACAAGATAAAAGGCAACCATATCAAAAATCAAAGAAGCCTTAGATCACAAGCCATGAGAAGCAACCAGGATAATCAAAGTGCTTAATTCCAAGACTAAAGAAGAATTGGAGGAATTAGGAATTAAAGACAAGACTAATAGAATCATAAAATTAAGAATAGTTTTGACTACAAGAAATTTAATGTTGCAATTAAAAAATAAATGTAAAAAATTAGAAGTGCAGGTAAAGAAATTCCACAGAAAATTTAATATCTTATACCAGAAGGGACTTCCATGTCTAAGAGATTCTAGTGGCCAAATGACTCCACTAGAAAATTACTAGCATAGATTACATGAAATAACAATAGATAGATCAGAATTTGCTAAAGTCAAAGGAATCATCAGTGGTAAAGCATTAATTGAAGGCCTGGAATATGATGTATTTATCTAGCATGGAATTAAACATTTATTTATCACTAGGCCGAATTTTGAAAAATACACAGAGGTGGACGAAGAATATAGAAAAGTAATTAAATTTTCCATTCAAGATGACAAAATATGTGAAAAATTACTCGAACTGATCGAGTAAAACTGAATGTAGATTTTCGGGGTACCAAGACAGAATAATAGGAGTTGAATCGACATTTTCAGGGCCACAACACAAGAAGGAGCATAAAGACCAGGAACAGATTTTCAGGCAACAGTCATCAACAACACCCTTGAATAGAGTGTTGAATATGTAATCAATTTTAGAAAAGTTTATTTTATATTATATTTGTTTGATATATCCAAATCATTTTGGATAAATATTGTATTTTGTAAAAGAATCGTATTAGATTTAGATATTTTTTAATTACAATCTATAAATATTCAAGGTAACATAGGAGTTAGGGTAAGGCTAAGTTAATTATTAACTTCCTTGATAGCCTGCTGCAAAGTTATCATCTTTATAGAGACTAAATAAGTGAACAATCAGTTTAAATTAGTTCCTCTGCATCTTTAAATTCTTGCCTTCTATCACGTCTTGAAAATATATTGTTTGGCTGTAGTATTTTTTTGCACGCGTCAACTATATTTGACTAATTAAGTATTCATTATGAATGTTTGATTATCACATATCTTATCCTTTTCCACTTTCAAAATCAATTCAAATTTTTTATGTTATTATGAATGAAAATCAACCCTTGGAACTTCTCAGAAATATTTGGATTATACAAGTGTTGAAGGTTTAATGCATTGGTCATCCAACTCAAATAAAACCCTTACTTAGATGCTTTGGCACAGTTTCCAAACCTAGAATTGTTTACAAAGATACAACATCACATTGTCGCTGTTTTCGGGGAATGAAGTTTGAAGTTATTTCCTCAGGACAACGATCAAACTTACCTCTTAATGTTGAATAAGAGGTTAGCAGGCTAAAATATTTCACTTGGCAACTTCACTTATAAAATTTGGCTTATGGCAGGCATACTAGATCTCATTCTTATCTATATCTCTTCTCTCTGTTATCATATCCAAAGAGACTTGTGAGAATTGCATCTCTCAGACGGAGATTAGAACCTTGCACTTCTACTTATGCCTCTCTTCTACCTGAAGCAATGTCACAACTTCAGCCTTTTCAATCAACCCCAATCCCTATTGAATTGTCAAATTTACCACTTAAAGTTTTAGAACTCCTCTCTAAAGGAGTAGATCTTCAATATGCATTATTAGTCCATCAACTTGAGTCCTTTGAGTTTCTTGCTTCCCTTTCAGAAGAATCTGATACAGAAGAAGATCCCGAACTTGAATTACTTGAATTGAAACCAACTGATTTTATTTCCTTTGTTATAGATACTTATCATTCTATTTCTTCCAAGCCTGAAGATGAACTCAACATTTATACAAATCCTTTAGCCTTTGAAGATAAAGAGAAAATCATACCTAAAGTCCAAAAACTGGTTGTTCATCCTTAATTTTTCAAGAAGCCTAAACCTCTATCTCAGTCATTTTAAGCAAAACTGTCTCTCCTAAATAGACAATTTTATTACAACACTAAATGGATGGATTTAGGTCAATTTTAACAACTCAGTATGCAACATTGGTAATTCCTCTAACAAATCAATTTCATGATTTTCTTAAAGGATAATTGAAACATTTGCCCAGATTTAATGGAGAAACATGGCCATCTGTAGAAGATAATTTGGCTGCATTTCTTGATTTTGCAGACAATATGAACATTGAACATAAGGATGTTTATACAAGACTATTTGTCCAATCATTAGAGGGAAATGTCAGAATATGGTTCAGGCAATTACAAGCAAATTCTATAAATACATGGATTGAATTAACCAACATCTCCAAAAATTAATGGGGAATTAAAAAGATCCTATGTATTATTTAACATAATTTGAAGATTTGAGAAGGAATCCTGGGGAACTAGTTGCTGAGTTTTTCAAAAGCTTTAATAATATTTATAGTAAGATGCCACCAGATTGTAAACCCCCAGTTATTGAAGCTAAAGTTAGGTTTTCTAAAGAATTTGATGATGATTTCGCTGTAATGCTTGGAGAAAAAAAATCTTAAACCTTAGCAAATATGCAGACCAATGCAATTGAGGTAGAAGCTAACAAGTCGACATCTAGTAAATTGAAAGCAAAGGCAGAAAAAGTTGAAAGGAAAATGAATGCTAGAGAATAAAGTACTTCATAATCAAAGAATAAAGAAGAGGAACATAAAATTGATGAAATAAATTCATTATTAAGAAATTTGTCCAATCGAATTTCAAGAATGGAAACTCAACCTAGAGTAGCCCAAGATGTTGCAAATAGACTTCCAATATAATATATAAGACCTTTCTAGCCACAAATTTTGCAAAGACCAAATAATGACCAACAAATTCAACCTCCATTAATGATTGATGATCAAGACCTAGAAGAAGCAATCCCAATTGTCAGAAATGATATTAATTATTTTGATGATCCATCATCTCAAAATTCTATTGTCCCTATCAGTCAAGATTAATCTCGCTCAAAATAAAGGAACCTCTCATGTTTCTAAATACCAAGGTTTTTCCGAGTTTCTGATTGCTGAACTAAATAGAAGATATGACCTAAGACCCAAACAAGGTCCCAGTAGGCCTATAAAAAAAGTTACCTTTGATGAGCCTTAAGAAAAAGTTACTGAAACTCCATCTTTTCAACCTAAAAGACAGTTACAAGAGCAACATTCTACAGAAAAATCTGTTCCAACTGTCTTTAATGTTGAAAGAGAAATAGAAAGGGTAAAAATTCCAATTCCATTATCTGAACTTTCAAGGAATCTGGGTTATAAACATCAGGGTTCCAAATGGATATAATCTTCAAGTGTAGATGCTGAAGGAGACATAATTAGACTATAAGATGAGAAGCCTACAATAGTTTTTGGGCCTAGTTTAGACATGATAGATGAAAGTGTGCCACCTTTCTATGTTACATTAAAAGTTCATGATTTTATTTTGTACAGCTGTATGTTAGATTCTGGTGCTTCCCATAATCTGATGCCTAAAGTTATCATGGACCAAATTCAATTGCAAATTACCGGGCCCTATCATGATCTGTACACATTTGATTAAACGAAAGTACCTTGTTTGGGATTGATCAAAGATTTAGTTTTTACTCTTGATCAAATCCATGTGAAGAGCATAATATTGGATATATTTGTTACATACATTCCTTCTAAATTTGATATGTTATTACCCATATCTTGCTGTGCTAAGATTGGAGGAAACTTACTAATGGATATGTCCTAAGCTACAATCCCAGTTTATGGACGTGAACATTTGAGGTTGCACAACCAAGATTCATAAACAATGTCTCTAAATCTAATCAAACAATAAATCATCCTATATATGCCATTGATCAAAATTTTGGGTGTTTTACTTTGGTTACAAATGATCTATGTAATCCACGAACCAAAATTGAAGATACTATAAATATCCCTCAATTTTCAGATAGTGATGTTTGGAAAATGTATTTTGATGGAACATTTTCTAAGGATGTAGTTGGAGCAAGAATTGTACTCATTTCACCTGAAAATAAAAACATTATTCAATCCTTCAAGTTAGATTTTTAAGTCACTAATAATGTGGTAAAATAAGAGCGAGGTTTTCCTTCCAACTCATGGGTGCTTGTTATTTTTATGTCTCTGAAGGACATGGAAGTTATTTTTATGTCTCTGAAGGACATGGAATACTTCACTCATAGGAAATAGAGATCTTCACTTAGAATAAAAAGAAAAGGGAGACACATGGGATAAGAATCAACAATCTAGGTGAAACACTATGAATATTATAAATAACCTTCCAAGGGGGCAACAATAGGTTGTTCAACTTATCACCCAACTTATAGCAAATAATCAAGGGAGCCAAAAAAATTCCAAAAACAATGGTTCAAGAGTGTCAAATGGTAACAATAGGAGCCATGTTGAAGGGAGAAACATCCGTATACCAATTCAGAATAACCCTCAAACACTGAGTAGAGAAACACCTAGACCTCTCTTACGTCAATTCTTAGAAGAAGAACTAGTAGGAAATTAGGGATAGCAAGGAAAAGGTGAAGTCTTTTCTCATAATTTGAGGGAGTATCAGGTTCTTGGTGAAGATTTTCATGCATCGATGTCCTTATAGGATTTTTTTACCATTAAATATAGGAACGAGCGAAGAGAGTACAAGAGGGTTGCTCAGAATTTTGATCTTCCATGGAAGTTGGGGAAATTGTCCATTCCTTCTTTTGATGGTTCATCCAAATGCACTGCTAGAGTGTGGGTTCAAAAGTTGTATACATATTTCTAACTCAACCCTATGTTGGAGATAGAGGCCATCAAATTTTCCACAATGCACTTGGCGGGAGAAGCTCATGAGTGGTGGTGCCATGAGGTAGTCAATTTGGGGCATTCAAGCATTACTTCATGCTTGGACTTCACACACAAGCTAATTAACTGATTTGATTCCAAGGACCGAGAAATACATTTCAGGGAGTTGGCATAATTCATACACATAAGTATAACATATGTTTACATTTCATAATTTTAGAGGCTCATAATCATGGTGATAGATGTGTTGGAGCACATATTAATTATGCTATTCATTGAAGGATTAATTGAACTTGTACGTGGTTGGGTTAAGTCCTTCAAACTCAAGTATCTACAAAATGATGTCATAATAAATGAAGACATGGAAGATGTAGTGCCAAAGAATAAATTTTCTTCCAATCCTTTCCTTCCTTAGAAGAACAAAGACAAGAATACCTTCTAGAAGGAGTGGACTTGGAAAGACAAATTGGATGATGAGACTCAGAAGGAATTCTGAATGAAGAAACTATGCTTTAGCTGTAAGGAGTCTTGGGAACCATGTCATAGGTACATGGGGAATGCAAAAGTGAATTACATACAGGTACTTGTATATAGTGAGGGGGAAGAGGATCTAGTATATGCTTAGGGAGATCGACATAGAGGTACAAATGTTAAGCAACCACATGTGGAAATTAAGGGTGAAACCATAACCGCTCTATCATGCAACCCTAGATATCACATTTTCAGAGTAAGGGGAGTAGTACAGGGGCAATGTGTCACTTTCTTGATTGTTGGTGGGGCAAGCAACAACTTCATTGACGTTGGTTTGGTGGCTAGGAGAGGCATTCCACATAAGACTGAGGGATTTGATATTGTGGTAGCTAATGGGTACAATATGACAATAAAAAAAATATTTCCATGGTTAGAGTTGATGATGGGTAACTACACTATGACCAATGAATTCTATGTGGTTGAAATGACAACACTAATGTCATATTGGGTGTTCAGTGGCTAAGTTATTCTACAAGGAAACAATCGAAGAACTACCAAACAATGGAGATGGAATTCACTGCAGCAAATGGTAAGAGGGTAAATCTAAGGGGCATGTTTAATGGCACCCCTAAGATTATTGCAACCAAGAAAATGGAAAGCATGTTCAGGCATAGTGATGTATCTTGGGAACGGAAGTGTTTAATTACAACACAAAAATATTAAGATAGTAGCCAACGTTATCATGAGGATGTGTATTGACTATTGAGCTTTGAATACGAAAACAATGAAAAACATATATGCCATTGTTATCACCAAAAAATGACCACCTAGCCATTTCTAACTAGGTGGATCAAAATACACCATGTAGATTTAATTTTACCATAGTAAAATCACTTTCATTGTGAAAAATAATTTAGTAAACCACTTTTATTAAATTATTTTCCAATTTAAATAAAAAAACCCATGAGAATAATTAGATAAATCATTATTTATTTAATTTTCTCTAGGAATAATTATAAAATCATTATTTAAATAATTATTCTTTGTCACATTTGACCAAATCCCTTGGGAATGATTAAATAAATCACTATTTATTTAATATTTCTTATTTCTGTTATTGGAATAATTGTTAAATCACTATTTAATAATTATTTCAATTTTACAACATTCTTAATTCTCATGAAATAATTAATAAATCATTTTATTTGTTAATTATTTCTAAATAAAGGTATTTAACAATTTTAAATATATTTTCCCTCTCCAATAAATATAATAAGGTATTCCAAGCGGTTAGATCTTGATTCGGTTAATAATATTTTATTATTATCCATTTTCGAGATTAACTCAATACTTTGTTATAAATAGGAGCATTTTTCATTCATTCTTCACCATGATTGTCACCATTATCACCTTTTTTCTTTTGACCTCCCATTTGACTTCTCCACATTTTGTCTGGGTTTTTCACATATTGAGAGAGAAGATCATTTTTTGAAACATCAAAGGACCCATCCCACGGAGGAGGAATTACAAACCCTTTTGTCGATATCCTTCACCTGGTGTATTTAATAAATAATTTATTCAATTAAAGTATTTCCATTTGGGTTACTGCATTGGATATCTTTACTACTGCTTTCTACTCTGGATCGTCTATACTGTTGTTGCAGGTTTTCCATTTTTATTGTAGATCTGAATTGCAAGCAACTGTCAACTTGTTGTTAGGGTCACTTGTCACCTAATGACTTAAGTGAAATGTTTTTGGTACACCTTCCAAGAAATTTCACACTAGCAGCCATTTCTAGGATCAATGAGTTGTTGGATGAGTATACTTCATAAAGATTGATATTTGAACAAGATATCACCAAATTAGGGTCAGGAAGTAGGATGTTCACAAGATTGCCTTCAGTTGCCAATCCAGGCACTATAAGTTCTTGGTCATGCCATTTGGGTTGACCAATGCACTTTTCCCTTTCCAGTATTGCATGAGCCACATCTTTAACAAGCAATTGCGGAAGTTCATGTTGGTGTTCTTTGATGATCTCCTTAGATACATCATGGCATGAGAGGAGCATTGGAGGCATTTAGATGAGATATTAGGTATTATGGGGGAGCAGTCATTGTACACCAAGGAATCAAAAGTGATTTTGATACGATAGAGATTCTATATTTAGGCCATGAGACCAATGCACAGGGGGTGCAGATACATAGGGAGAATATCTAGGTCATATTGGATTGGCCATTGCCTAGGATCCTTATAGAGTTGCAGGGATTCTTTAGATTATACAACTATTATAGGTGATTTTTTAAGGGGTTTTCATAGTTGGTTGCAACCTTAACAAATATTATGAATAAAGGGGAATTTATGTGGACAAAGGAAGCTCAACATGCATTCAACGAGCTTAAGGAGGTGATGAGAACTTGTCCAATATTGTCACTTCTTGATTTCACTCAGCCCTTTGTGCTTGAGTGTGATGCTTCGAGAGAGGATATAAGAGATGTCTTGATGCAAAATAAATATCTGATAACATTTAAGAGTTGTAAGCTCAAGGAACCATAAAGGCTCTATTCCATCTATGGAAAGGAGATGATTTTCATTATAGATGCTTGGGAAAAGTTCAAATAATATTTGGTTAGTGGCAGATTTGTGGTTAGGACTGACTAAAATAGTTTTTAGTATTTCCTGGAACCTAAATGAGATGCAACCTAAATGGGTGAGAAAGATACTCGCTTATGATTTTGACATTGAATATATGAATGGATAGAAAAATGTTGTTGCTGATGCCCTTTCCAGGAAACTGATAACATGTTCCCTTATGGAGATTTCAGCTAATTGGAAATCACACCTGGTGGAGGAGTATTCCAAGAATAAGTTTCCTTGTAAGTTGATGGATGGTTACATTCAAGATGACAAGTACAGAGTGGTGGACGGCATTATCTTCTACAAGGAAATAATCTATTTAGTCCCTAAGTCCACACTTAACGAGATGATTGTGAGGGCTACTCATAATACACCTTTGGCAGTGATCCAGGTGGATATCGGTGGCCACCCACCTATTCCACTTTGACCCCCAACATTATTTCCATTCAGTTTCCTTAATTCTAGCACAAATTTCTGTTTTTGGTAGGTTTTCAGGTCCTATACTTCTAGATCCGTTTTGAGGTCCTAAAAGAAGTTTTCTGGGAAAAAAAAGAGACTAAAAAGTGATAGAGTTTATTTCCATATTGTTTCTTTGCCTTATCGTGGGGATATTTGAAACGAGGTATTATGATAGTCAAACAAAGGTCGTATGCCAAAGTTATGACCTCGGGAAGTTGGCGGTTCAACTTACCCCAACGAGGCCCAAAACTGTTGGCACTTCATTTCCTAGGGTTGGGGTTTCACAATTCTTCTTTATGATAAAAAGGCTTATGAGCCTCACTTTAACATAGTTTAGAAGGCATGTTTCCATCAAATATATTCTCAGAGATAAGCTACCATCACCTAAAATAGTTTGTTCCATTCTGCATGTAAACAATTTTCAGTATTTGTTATTAATTAATTGAAGTTTTTTCCTTTTGATGAATCGTTGTGTTCTATTTAAATCTGTATTTCATTTCGTTCCTTCATAAATCTAAATTAGTGGTATTAGAGTGGTCTTCTCTTTCTCTATTTTTCTGTGCATGTTCCCAAGATGGTCAGGTTATAAGGAGTTGGGACTTAAACTAGTTGAGCCCTTGCAAGACCGTCCTTGTTGACATCGAGGACCTCCCATAGTGGAAGAAAAGAAATATGAGGGGGTCATGAAATCCTATCAAGTTATTGCTCGAAGAAGCCCTTGAGTGGTAAAGGAACGAGATGAACAATTTTTCCTAGATCCTTTTTTGGATGCCAACAGGTGATGCATCTTCATCCAACAGTCACTTCGTAGGCGCCGCCCTCTTCAAGGTACAAGTTAACTTCGATATCCCTATATTCAAAGGTCAGATAGATGCAGATGTTGTATATAAATGGTTAAGTTTTCTGGAAGGTTATTTTCCAATCTATACTTTCTCTGATAGGGAAAATATTACTTTTGCACTGCTGCCTCCCCCCATGACAAGGATTGGTGGGAAACTTACTGTGAGAAAAGAGATGATGAACCCTATATGTTTACAACCGCACCCTATTGGAACTCTTTCCGAGATATTGTTAAGTAACAATTTTACCCTATTGGGAGATATGAAGACAAGTACATACAATGGACCACACTATGAGAACAAAGGGACCAAGATGCACATGAGATCACAAATATTTTTCATACTCTACACACAAAGTTGGGTATCAAAGACTCTGAGTGACATCTAGTGCTCAAGTACCACGACTGTCTGCACAAATACATTCAGAAATAAATGGAGATCCTGGACATGTCCTTGCTTTGTGCAACATACTGATATGCTCCCAAGATTGAATAAAGATTTGAAAAAGAGAAGCAATACTTTGGGTCTGCAAATCTGAAGCAGGCCAAGAGAACCTCCAAAATGATGAACAATGGAAAGAACCAAGGTGGAGTGACCCAAGACAATCCATTGAAGCCACAAGCAAAGAATGGCACCACGAAGATGAAGAAGGACACATGAAACTGGTGTGAGTTGCACAAGAGCTGTACCCACAACATAAGTGAGTGTCACTCCAAGCAGTGATTGGTGGTCGAGCTAAAACTTTCAAATTTTAATGACTGTTCTAATTCTAAGCTAGAGCTCAACAAGAAGAACAACAAGGGGAAGCATATTGACACAAAACCCAGTGCTATCATTGCCACCACCAAGGTCGATAAGGTTGAGCCTAAAGATACAGAGGAGGGGGAGTGTCACTTCCACTCATATATGTGGGTGAAGGGTTCTCTGCTATAGTTCATTGTCGAAAATGGGAGTCAAAAGAACCTCATTTCAGCATAGGTCATTAAGTGTTTGGGTTTTCCAGCCACACCACACCCACAACCATATATCGTTGGGTGGCTCCACCAAGGATGAGATCTTTGGGCTAGCCAACAGTGTCGGCTTCCCTACAACAACAAGCCCTTCACAAACAAGGTACTATGTGATGTTTCTCCTCTTGAATTTTGTGATGTTTTATTAGGAAAACCATATTTGTGGAAGTGTCATGCTGTTTATGAGTCTAGTCCCCACACTATTATTATTACTTTGGGTAGGAAACTATACAAGATACTAAAGCTACGCCCGCTTACTGTTATCTCTTTGATCTATACTAATCAATGTAGTAAGATCATCTCCCAAACTTGGAAATTTGTTTTCTTTCTAATCCATTCTCAAAGTAATGACAAGATTGTGGCCAAATCCATGGTCCCTGGCAAGGGTCCATCCATGTAGGAGAAGCAAGTTGATAAGGTCATGGAAGAATATAGGGACATCTTCTCCTCACCCACAAGAGTACCCTTGCATTGTTAGGTCAAATTCTTGATCGATTTGACTCCCGAAACTCCTCTACCCAATGGGAAAATATACTGTCGTTCTCTTATGGAAAATGAGGAAATAAAGCAGTAGAACTAGGAGCCACTACAGAAAGGGCACATCTGACCAAGCTCCTCACCTTGTAGGAGCCCAATTGTACTCACAGAGAAGAAGGATGGGACCTAGAGACTCTTCATTGATTATCGAGCACTGAATAAAATCACTGTCAGGAACAAATACGTAATCCCACAAATTGATGACCTTCTTGACTAGCTCAAGGGGGCCAAGTACTTCAACAAGATTGATTTAAATTCTAGATATCACCATGTTCCAATAGAGCCCGCAGATGTATAGAAGACCACCTTCAAATCCAAGGAGGGCTTTTTTGAGTGGTTGGTCATGCCCTTCGATTTGAAAAATACCACTACAACTTTTATAGATGACATCTCACGGCCTTTCACCAACTCGTTCATGGTTGCATATTTGGATTACATCTTCATCTTCAACAAGAGTTGGGCAAAGCACTTGCAACATGTTTGGCAAGTCCTTCAAACCTTGCGGCAACACAAGCTATGTGCCAACTTGGAGAAGTGTTCCTTTGGCATCGATTAAGTCCAATATTTGGGCTACATAATTGATGAGTAAGGCATGCATGTGGATCCAGCTAAAATCCATGTCATTTAGGATTGGCTAGCCCTGATGACTATGACAAAGCTTCACATCTTATTGGGCATTGCTAATTTTTACGGGAAATTCATTTTGGGGTTCTCTCATATTACTTTGTCCTTGAGTAAAGTTACCAAGTGTGGAGCAAAAGGGAATTTTTTTGGTCCAAGGCATAACATAAGGCATTTGTTGAACTGAAACACCACCTTTTCTCTACACTAGTCCTCACCTTGCCAGACCTAAAAAACCATTTGAGATTGAAACAAATGCCTCAGATTATGCTATTGGTGCAGTCGTCACTCAACATGGTTACCTGATGGCCTATCACAATGAGACACTCTCTGATACTATTCGTATGTACCCCACCTATGATAATGATATGTACTCTATTGTGCAGGCATGCCAAAAATGTAATCATTATATTTTGTGGAAGGAGACAATCATCCACACAGATCACTGACCTCTTCAATTTATGCAGACACAGGGGAAGTTGCAGAATGATCACCATCATAAGTGGTCCAAATACTTTTAACAATTCCATTTGAACATAAAGACCAATGATGTCACAGACTACCTCATTTGACCCTCGATTGTGGAATTGAGTAAAGTTCTCAAATCTAGCGGGCATGAGACCACATGACAAACACAACTATATGAAAGTGACTTGGAGTTCACTACCACCTACAATATGTTGATGGATGGAAATCCAATTCCAGACTTCCACGTTTAGGATGGATTGTTGTACTATTTGGGACATATTTGTGTCCCTTCAAGTGAGCATGCTAGGCTAATTTTGGAGGTGCATTATAGTAGGGTCGTAGGACACTTTGGTGTCAAGAAGAAGTGGAAATACTACAAAAATATTTTTATTTGCCAAAAATCCAACAGGATGTTGGAAAATATATCAGATCTTGCACTTCCTGTGCCGTCACCAAGCCAACCATTAAGAAGAAAGGCCCGTACACTCCTTTTCCTACTCTTATCTGACCTTGGGAATAAATCTCCATGGACTATATGTTTGGTCTCCCTTTTACCAAACATGATAATGACTGTGTATTTATGATTGTTGATAGATTTTCTGAGATGACTATATTGATGGCCTGCAAGAAGAGCATCATAATAGAAGACACTGCAAAAATCTTCTTCGAATGAGTATGGGTTCATTTTGGGATCCCACAAACCTTTATATCAAATTGGGATAACAAGTTCCTGAGCACATTTTGTTTGAGCCTCTGGTCGTTTTTGGACACCAAGATCACAAATTTGACAACATTCCATGCGTAGAATGATGGCCAAATTAAGGTTGTCAACATGATGATAGTGCACATACTGTGCATGTACAAATACAAGCATCCACGAACATGGGATGAGGGTCTTCCCTATGTGCAACACAATTATAACAAATCTCTTCGTAACTCGATTGGACACAACCCTTTCAAGTGGGCATGGGATTTCAAGCATTGTATGCACATGTTCAGTCCGACGTTGATAAAGTCTCCAGATTTATTGAACGTATCCAACACATATGCTAGTAGGTCTATGATATCCTATATAAAGCTAATGCCAAGTACAAAAATGGTCATGATCAACATTGGGTGCCACATAAGTTTCAATTGGGTGAAAATTTTTAGTTACATTTGTAGAAAAAACACTTTATTGGAGCCCATCATCATCACCAAGGTTGTGGGTGATAATGATTTTGAGCTCAAAATTCCCCCATTCCTTGGCTTGCACCTAGTGTTTGATGCGGACTTCCTTCGACCATACTTTCCACCATTGCTAAGCAGTTGATACCAACATAGCTAAACTCAAATTACATTGAACAAGAAACGAATGATTGGATCATGGAAACACAAATTAAGCACACTCAAAAACAAAGGATCCAACTATATCAGGTTGTCAAAGTCGGCCAGCTCCTGCACCAAGGCAAGTGGCTCACCAGGAACCAAGTTCAACAGAAGTTCCCTATCTCATGGAGGCACTCAATGCAATGGGGACCATTTCTTCCTAAGGGGGGAGGACTGATTTAGGTGGATATTGGTGGCCACCTACCTATTCCACGTAGATCCCCAACACCGTTTCCATTAATTTTCCTTAATTCTATCACAACTTTCTATTTTTTGCAGCCTTTCATGTCCTAAACTTCCTGATCTGCTTTGAGGTCCTAAAAAATGTTTTTTGGGAAAACGAAGAGACTCGAAAAGTGCTGAAATTTGTTTCAAATATTATTTTTTCTCCTTCTCATGGAGATCTCTTAAACGAGGTATTATGATAGCCAAACATAGATCTTTTGTCAAAGTTATGACCCTGGGAATTTTGCAGTTCAACTTACCCCAACGGGGCTCAATACCGTTGGCACTTCATCTCCTAGGGTTAGGGTTTCACACTTATTCTTTATGATAAAAAGGCTTTTGAGCCTCATTGTAACACAGTTTAGAAGGCATGTATCCATCACATCTCTTCTCAAAGATAAGCTACCATCACCCGAACTAGTTTGTTTCTTTCTACATGTAAACAATTGTCAATACTTGTTATTAATTAATTGAAATTTTGTTCTTTCATTGTATCTTTGTGTTCTATTTAAATGTGTATTTCATTTCATTCCTTCATAAATCTGGATTAGGCAGCGTTCTTGGAATAGTTAAAAAATTATAGGAAGATTAGAAACAGGTTCTCATGGAAGGAAATCAATGACGATGTGTTGCGACATGTGAGGGAGTGTATGAATTGTCAATAGAACAAGTTAGAGCATAATCATCCTATAGGTTTAATACAACTTTTGCAATTTCCAGAACATAAATAGGAGAGTGTGTTGATGGATTTCATTGCAAGTCTATCGAAGGTGAAGGGTCGATATTGAATTTATGTAGTTGTTGATTGGTTGATCAAATTCGTGCATTTCTTTGTGATTTCACCAGAGTAAAGGCAACATGGGTGGAAAAGTTTTTTTCAGGATGTGTTTAAGCTTCATGGGATGCCTAATTACATTGTTAATGATAGGGACAATATGTTTCTAAATTAACTTTGGCAAGAGCTATTTAGATTGGTTGGCACTAAGTTTACTCCCAGTACTAATTATCACTCTTAGCTGGAGATTGTAAACATATGGGTTGAGAGGTATCTACATGACTATGTGTCAGGATAGAAGACGAATTTGATCAAGTGGTTGAATCTAGAAGAACATTGCTACACCACCACTTACTACATGTCCATAGGTGTGACCTCATTCTAAGTGTTGTATGATTATGATGCTCATTCATTTGTGAATTTGGCATTTTGTAATACCAGGGTTCCATAAATCCAAATATTGGATAGAATAAAGCCAAGATATCCTTAAGATCCTTAGGGAAAACTTGTAGGCTTCATAGAACCATATAATATGCATGCAGATATGGACATGGCTAAGCACAATTTTGAGGTACCAACTTGGTTTTCTTGAGATTGCAACCATTTAGATATTGTTGTCTAAAGAAATGAGTATACAAAAGTTAAAATCATGATTTTATGGTCCCTATAGAGTAATAAAGCAAATTAGGGAAGTAGCTTATGAGATTGATCTGGCAGAGGGGATAATTTTTCATAATGTTTTTCCTGTATCATGCCTAAAAAAGACATTGTGACAACATGTTATAATTCAATAGAGTTACCCCCATTAGATGAGGAGGGGTAGTTGGTATTGATCCCTGAGGAGATTTTAAAAGTCAGGGAAAGGAAATTAAGGAGCAGAGTGATCATAGATTATCTTATTAGGTGAAAATACTTTCCAATAGAGGACGATACATGGGAAGGAGAGAAAATTTTGCAACTTCCTAGTTTGCAGTTGCATGAGGTAAAACAATCTCGGGAAGGGAGGACTGTAATGTCCCTCAGAGAATGACAACTCCGAGAGAAAATAAATTTTATAAAAGAGAGACCCATGGTATTTTGATGAACCATGGTATCCTGATGATAAAAGAGAGATTGGAGTTCACTCTTTGGGTATGCATAATCATTTCATCATGTCGATTTGGAGAGCTCTTGTGGATTTGGAGTGCTAAGGGTGAAACTCTTGAGCAAATTGCTTTCGATGGTGAAAAAAATCCACCCTATTTGATTAGAAGGAAATATCACTTATGTATTTCACAAGTATTTATTACTAAAGATTCATCTCATTGTCAGTTTGTAGGTACAACTTGAGATCATGGAATTGTTGGGAGGTCATATTTTCCATATGTAGTTTGTATTTTCTCAACATTTTGAGTCATCATTTGTTGGGTAGTGGCATCAAAAGGGAGGTTCAAACAAGCCATCAAATATAATTCAATAGTAATTTATAGCCGTGTGAGGGGACATCCTCGCACTATCATAATCTCATGTTTTCCCAACAAATTGTGCCCTTATCCATTGTTTTTTATGGGCTTCAATAAATTTGTTTTGGTAACTCAAAAGGTTTCTCCAACATGTAATTATATGTCAGATTAATAAAATAATAAGAATATATTGGCTTAGTTTGTTTGCTATGTTATGTAGAAATTTGAATAATATAACACTTATTCACATAGATTATCCTAATTATACACTATTTGCAGAATGCATGCATAACACATAACCTCCTCTACCATTGATCATCAATTTGCGGAATTAAAAAAACAATCGCATTCGCACATTGAAACATCAATCACACATATCAACACAATATGTAATGGGGAAAGCATACAGCTGAAAACCCCCAACTATCTGTATATTATAATGATAGAGAACATGTAACAATACATACTACAATACTCCTCACAAGTACTCAGTACTATCTCCACATGCTACACACAAACTAGCTCAGATCTGAACAAGTCACGGGTTCAAATCTCCTCCACTGTTTTCCTACCTCTACTGCACAATCCAAGTTGAGAATGGATCAGATCTAAGTTTGAATTCCCTTGGCTTGTACTGCGTAATCCTCATTGGCAATCTCAATCAATGATTGTGCAAATCTCATGCACATCTATAGTCACAACTGATAGTCATCTCACCCTTTCACCCACCTCTAACACTTTGTCTCCACTGAACTGTCCATGCACTGAGTTAACTGATGTATTCTTTAGTTGATTTATGAGTTAATAATTAGTGAATTAATTAATAATTAATTCACACCACTCATCACTAGTGTATTTGTCAGTTAGACTAAATACAACTAGTTCAAATAAGTCAAATTGAACACAACTCCATCAACTCCTCAATCAAATCCACCAAACTCAATCACTTGAGTTCTAATTGAAGTCCATCATGCAATAGCTCAACTAACCCATAGAAAAAGCGTATTTCCTTCTGGCATTTGCATGTGCCACATCCGTAGCTCGAACTGAAGTGCTGCAAGAGGATAAGATAATGTTTATAGTCCAAATATTATTAAGAGCTAATAATATTCGACTGTTATATATTTAGACTGGCAGTCTAAAAATAGACTCCGCCATATGTCTAAAAATAGAAGTCCATCTATTTTTACCAACATGACCAATCATCCATAAATAGCATCCTGCAACTCATAGATCATGATCCATATGTCTAAAAATAGACTTTGCACCAAAAATAGCCTGCGGGCCCACTTAGTGAAGGCGACTTCTTTTCACTAAGCTCCATCATCTTGTTGCATTTTCAACACATGGATGGCTGCAACCATACCTTTGTCATTATTATGGTCTTGTCGACTGGATGGTTGCATCCATACCACAGACCTAGTTCTATATCTTTTGGATGGATGCGCCCATGCTTAGACTATATGTATTTCACTATCACAGATATCAGTTGTACTTTCGCATGCAGATTCTTCGAGGTGGTTCTAGTTCAGACAATTTCGTAAAGCATTTCACCCCTCCCACTCTCTCGGGCTTCATGCTTTAGGGGGTACCTGTTACACAGTAAATTGTCACTATCCTCATCTTAATCCTTCTACTGTGTCATGTGTCAAATAAACATGTTCATATCTTCCCACAGATGTAAGGAGATTAAGCAAATGCTCTCTATTGCTGCCAATTAACCCTCATTCCCTAAGTTTCTGCCTCGTCGCGAATAAAACCTTAATATATGTGATGATCCCATGTCCATAACGGTTTCATCGCAACTCCGTTGCAGGTGTACATCTGTTTCCCCCGACGGTCGGATTTCTAGACTCGATGCGAGCATAAAAGTTGTATATGACAATGATGGGTCTGCGTACATTGCCTCTTAGCGACGAAGAACTAGTTTACGGCCCGTGACGATCCAAAGTGAGCGAATTCGTTTCAACAATCGGCCTTTTGGATGTTTCTAGAGCTGGTTGTTGAGTCAGTTTGGGTCGCCTTTCCACCTCTGGGATGGTGGTTCTGCCCCTCGTGCAACCTCCCTTCAGGATAAGCTCCCTCTCCCTTATTTCATGGAGACTCCTTCTCTTATAAAATCACTCACCATTGCTATGATTTGTTGGTTAGATCTTTAGTTTTTTAGTTCTTTTGGTGGGGCAGTGCTGCTAGTGCTTTTGAGTTTGATAGATAGCTGGTGTGGGTGTGACAAGTGTGGGATTATTGATAGCTTGTGGAAGGTTGTGGAGTGCCCTTAACTTTTTGTTAAAGCTTATGAGTGAGAGAGAGACATTGTATGTTGGGAGATCCATCCTTGAAGAGTGAATGCTTGAGAAACATACTGGCTGGACCCTCTGAGAAGGCTTGTGACATCAAGACTTGGTTGTAAGCTTGCTTTTGATTCATTATTAATGCAATCAATGATGTTTTCCTATGTCTTGTATGTAATTTACTTGATAGCTCATGACTTCTTGACTTTGTGAGTAAATAGATCATTGTTGTTTCCCGGTTACGTGCTTTGTTGTTTTTCTTTGTGTTGTTTCAGGTTAATTGCTCATTAGGAGAAGGAAACATAAGCTGGAGCAGCGCAATGGAACTTCATCAACCACCGGTTTGAGGTAGGTCCTCCAACGATGATTGTTTAAGGAAATCAATTGTTGATCTGTCTTTGTTGTGACTAGACCCACTCTAGGGCTAGAGGGGTTGCCTCTGTTCGCAGAGGGAACACTTTCCCGCATCACATGTGGGTTGCGGTAAATCCAGATTGTGTGCCTCGATGGGCCTGTGAATCCTTGCCGGTGAATGGCGGGATATACGGTAAAGCCAAGAGGTGGATTTTCTCTCCGTTGGGGCTACTGATTCTGGGATGGAATGCATGGTAAAGCCTGAGAGGCTAAGAGGCACTCAAATTCCTCAAGGTGTAGGTGGAGAATTCCGGTGGCATCCACATTGATTGGTGTTTTTTGATGTGTTCTATGAGTCCCACATTCGTGCTTGGAATATGGCACGAGAGTGATTGACTGAAGAGAGACTTGGCTCAGCCAATCTATGGTCAGGTGGAACGTGGTAGTCCCATCACCGATTGGTTCATTGTATTTTTTAATGAAAATTTCATTCCCTTGATTTTCATGTGAAAATGTACTGATATATAT
>APFE031104257.1:83795-103234 GCA_000404065.3 Pinus taeda | reverse complement strand
AGTAAGGGCATAAATAAGAAAGTATTCAAATTTATTTACAACATTACTTTCATACTTGCGAGCCCTTGATTTCTTTTGAGGAGGATGATCTTCTTCACGGTCACTTGAGGAGTCTCTTCTTCTTCTTTCATATATTCTATCATGATTATTCCTTTGATCGTCTTTTCTTCTTTTATTATTGTTGTTGCTTCTGGTGTTGTAACGTGGCCTTATTCTCTTCTCGGGACAGTCTCGAGCATAATGACATTTCTTGTGGCAATTGTAGCATTCAATATGAGATAACAATCTGTCATTCCTTGCTTATGTATTTTGAGAAGGAGGCTTCCTTGATGGACCTCATTTTGCTTTCTTCATTTTGTCATGAGTGATATATGTAGTGGGCTCTCCCTCTTCATGACTTTGAATCCTTCCTCTTGATATCATCCTCGATTCTTCTTGAGTAAGATTCCCAACGATTTCATCAAATGAAGAAAGGACATTGCTGTTGCTGATTGTTGTAATGACGATTTCCCAAATAGGAGGGAGACCTCTAAGAGTCACAATTACTAGTTCCTTGTCAGGCACATTTTCTCCAACTCTTTGCAATTGATCTCTAAGGCGAGAGATCCTCATAATGTAGGATTGAACAACTTCTCCTCTGTTCATCTTGGTTTCCTTGAGTTGATTTTTCAAGGTGATGATCTCATTCAAGTTGTTGATTTCATACATGCCGACTATCTTGTCATACATATCTTTAGACTTTGTTAAATTCCCAACATATGCAAGTAAATTAGGAGACCTCTAAGAGTCACAATTACTAGTTCCTTGTCAGGCACATTTTCTCCAAGTCTTTGCAATTGATCTCTAAGGCGAGAGATCCTCATAATGTAGGATTGAACAACTTCTCCTCTGTTCATCTTGGTTTCCTTGAGTTGATTTTTCAAGGTGATGATCTCATTCAAGTTGTTGATTTCATACATGCCGACTATCTTGTCATACATATCTTTAGACTTTGTTAAATTCCCAACATATGCAAGTAAATTAGGAGACCTCTAAGAGTCACAATTACTAGTTCCTTGTCAGGCACATTTTCTCCAAGTCTTTGCAATTGATCTCTAAGGCGAGAGATCCTCATAATGTAGGATTGAACAACTTCTCCTCTGTTCATCTTGGTTTCCTTGAGTTGATTTTTCAAGGTGATGATCTCATTCAAGTTGTTGATTTCATACATGCCGACTATCTTGTCATACATATCTTTAGACTTTGTTAAATTCCCAACATATGCAAGTAAATTAGGAGACCTCTAAGAGTCACAATTACTAGTTCCTTGTCAGGCACATTTTCTCCAAGTCTTTGCAATTGATCTCTAAGGCGAGAGATCCTCATAATGTAGGATTGAACAACTTCTCCTCTGTTCATCTTGGTTTCCTTGAGTTGATTTTTCAAGGTGATGATCTCATTCAAGTTGTTGATTTCATACATGCCGACTATCTTGTCATACATATCTTTAGACTTTGTTAAATTCCCAACATATGCAAGTAAATTATCTTATAAACCATCAACTATATTTTTCTTTGCTTTGGACTCACCTTTCTTGTACCTGTTCTTAGGGGAAGCATAAGCCTTTTCTGGAGGCTCAAGCATCCTTCCCTAGATGTATTCCAACACATCATTGTTGTCAGCTATGATCTCCAATCTGACTTTACATGCAACAAAGTTTGATGCATCACCCAACTTTTCACGCTCTTTGAAGGTAGAGGAAGACATCTTGACCTTGACTAGGCAATATTCTTTCTAATAATGAAGGCTTCAATGCTTGTCTTCTTCTGGGCTTGTCCTTAACCTCGCTCTTATACCATGTTAATTTTTCTGATTGTTCCATGCTGTATCAGTTACTTTAGTCCAATTTACTTCTTCATTAACAATGAATCCAATTAATAACAATGTAACCAATCATAAATTGTAACTGAAGATAGAGCAATATATGCAATGAAAAAGAAGACAAAAACACAACCAACAGATTGGTCCAAGACCAGGGAAAAACCCCACAAGGGGGAAACCCTTTCAAATCTTCTTCTTTAATAGATCATCATAAAACGTTTTCAACAAAGAGTACAATGAGCGCAATGCATATATTTACAGTTGAGGTTTATAAAATAGATCTATAGATCTATATAATAGCAAAGAGAAACCCATATATACTAGATACTGAAGCTAATTGTCAAACCCAAAGTCAAAACCCTAGATGTTGTAAGCAAAATTGATTGCATGCGTCCGAAACTTTCTGGACACTCTCTTGGGCACTGTGTGTGGGCATCTATGACTGCTCGGATGCTCTTAGGAGCACTATGTGCATGCATTCGAGACTGCCTGAACACTCTCATGACCACTCTGTGCTAGCGTCTGTTGATCGACACCTTCATATCTGCTTTTGAAACCTTGGACACTCCCTTAAGCTCCTATGCTAGCATCCAGGGGTCTCTAGATGTTGCCTTAACCACTGTGTGCCAGCATCTAGGGACTAAAATGCCTAGCTTTTTGCCAACATCTAGGAACTAGAAATCCCTAGATTAGAGCGAGCTTCGCCCCTATGATTTCAGACCCTTGCACGAACTCCTTCTGCCAGGCCTGTGCGAACCAAGACAAAAGAGAATAATAGAAGATGGCTTGATCAATGTGATGAAATGAGCTTGAGGTGTCTTCTATTTATAGGCTTTCCTGAGGGTCGACTTGAGGTTGAGGCCGACCTAACCAGTTTCACATGTGCTTAGGGCTGATCCATTCCATAATACATGTATGAATAAAATAATTCAAAACTCAACTTTTGCTTTATCAAATAGGGTGATCTTTAGGTCGATTTTGGTTCTCTCGCAAAGAGGAATTTAATACAAGCTTCATCTCGATCATCTCATTCGTCCAATGTGGAATTTGACCCTAGTTGCAAAAAAAGTAACAATAGTATCATCACAATTAAACTTCCTCGTATTTATCTTCAAAATGAAATATTTCCTTAATGTTGACTTAAAGCCCTGATGATGTGGATTTTGGAGTGAAAAATCATGATTATGGTTCCGTGATTTATTCTTTGGGCTCTTCCATTGTGATAAAATACTCTCCATAGGTGATTGAGTTTTGATACAATCATTTTCCTTATTTTTATGATTTTCTTGCATCTCCATATCCCTTTTAGGAAGTCTCTCCAAGATAAGCTTTCCATGGAATTTATGGATTTTGTATTTCTTCCTTGTTTTCATTCATCTTCTTTTCCATTTCATCCATTTTGTTTTCCAATTTATTTTCCACTTCTTCAATATAGTGGAAATTTCTTCTCTTTGTTCTCGAGCCATAATAGAGCTCTCTGGGGGTTTAGTTGGTGTAGTATATATGTTGAAGCACCCTTAGAAGCCATGTGAGAAAAATAATTATGCTCCTCTTTTTTTTTTTTTTTTTTTTTTTTTTTTTTTTTTTTTTTTATTGCAAATTTTAAATCATAAAAAAATGGATCTTCTAATATCAAATTGTCAATTGTAATTTACGTACCTTTAAAGCCTTAATTTGGGGTCTATCTGGTTGGCTGACTTTTATCTTAATATACCTCTAAGATTGTAGCTCTTACGAGTTTGAAATATCAGCTTGTAGTACTTTGTATGTGTTCTCTAAATTTCCACTAGTCTAATCAAAATTTGACATGCCACATGAAAGTTATAGTGACTTTCACAAAATTTGTTTTTGCTTCTTCTCAAGAGCGAACTTGTACAATGGGCCATGTTTCCAATTTTTGGAAATTGAATATAAAATTTCTCCTTTAAATACTTTGGTATGTCTTTGTAGATCTCCATAAAATTCATACTCTGAGGTGTTACAAAAGGAAATTTATATCAAAAATTCCAAGATTACTTGTTTGAAACTGATTTGAGGACCATTCACAAACCTTAACTTCTACACAATATATCTATGAAACTATAGCGAAATGGAATATGATATTTTTACCAAATTTCCTTCATATCTTTTCTCAATATGCTCAAAATTTCACCATTTAAAACTTTCTAGAAAAAGAGTTACAATGAAAATTCTAGGATCACTCTTTTGAAATTGATTTCAGGACCATTCACTAATCGTAACTTACAATGCATCTTTGAAATAAAAAACTGAAATATGAAATTTTGACCATATGTACATTGAGATCTCTCCCCAATCGTCTTCAAATTTCATGGTCTGAATCATACCCCCAAAAAAGTTATAATGAAAATGTCACAATGGCTCATTTGAAGCAGCAAAAGCCTAGGTTCGTATGCTTTGATACCAAATGTTATGAACCATACGTCTTAAAAATGATAAGAAACCAATAATTATAGTTGACTTTGAAGAAGAAACCTCCTTTTACAATGAAGATAATGTTGATGATTTTAAGTATAAATCTCCTTGATGTGTGTGTGAATAATGAAAAATTTTAAACAACACAACAATATCACAATATAAATGTAATAACCCAATATCTGGAACTTAATAAGAGATTTTAAAAATAAGGGCTTCACACAAAAATTTTCAATTAGCTGTGTCCACTCCATTCATTAGATGAGACAAACCCCTTCATGATTATGAGCGTTCACCCTCTCTCAAACTATAAGTTAGAATTGATAATTCTTGTAATTATGAAATTATGTTGTGAGTGCGTAAAACAACATAACTTCAATGTGTGTCTAATGTTATTGCAATAAAACGTTATTGGGTTGAGAGCACTTTCCAGCAAATCTTAACATGGGATTTTTCTTTAACCATGCCAAAAACATGGACACTCTGACGAAGTCACCCGGAAACATATAACGGCCGGTGATTATTTCATTTGACAAGCAGTGGTGGGTGTCAAATCCCAGTCGTGGTTGGAGCCAGCAGAAGATTTTATGCCACTTAGATATAAACATGATGCTCCAATGTCTTCTTGTCCCTTGATCATATCATCTCAGGTTTAAGAAACTCTATGGGGCTTCGCAATTGCGGTAAGTCATAAATACTTCAAAGAGGCGTTCACGGATAATGCGTAAAGTTTTTTCTCTGAAAATGCAGGGCTAATTAGCTTTTGTTATCCAATTTTTCTTATGCTTTTGAATGTTTTTTAACCCACATTATTATGCATAACATAGAGTAAAGCTCGGCAGAGTATTGAGGCCTCGGTTCTCTTGCGGGGGTGGGTACTGGGCAACCATTAGCGTTGGGTTACGTAAGTGCTATACACGCCAAATATGTCTAAATTTTTTTATAATTGGGTTTACTGTTAACAATCTCTGAAGTTTCTGAACATTCAAATTAGGGCCATTTCGATTAGTTTTTTAATAGTTTCTAAGCGCGATATTGTGTTATTCTATGTGGTTGTGTTAGATGCTAGCAAAATTGTCGACATACTTTGATAACATCTGCCATATTTTTAATTTATGCATCACTCAGAACATAATAATGCATTTTAGTTCATAAAAGGTTGCATAGATGATATCATCTTCCAAATCACTATTGTCTTGAAATTATCTTCCGAATCGATACGATAGTGAAACCAAATTTGCTCTGAGCCCTAAACCCCAGTTTCTCATCAACTTTTAGTGGTCTGTGGCATAGAGCTAGTGACTCGGTTGTTTGTTGCTGACTATGTATTATGTTTGGCCTATCCTTGTTTGATCACCGGTTGGGAAGATATTCTCTCAACTACGCTCAGGTCAGTTTAGTTGGGTTGGCAGCATTGGTTGGCACAATGTCTATATATATAAAGCTGGGACTGGAGAACATTTCTATTAAAGGTGGCCAAAAATGGCAATATATTACCGAGAAGGCTGATATGCTGTTTCAGAGAGTTTTGTCAGTGACACCATAAAAAAATTCCTATCTTCTATAACTTTTAAGCGCTTTTCCAGTCTTGCTGCTGCTACAGAAACACTAGCGTTGCAGGTATACTTCCTGTAAAAATCATTCAAAATACATATTGATTTACAAAACTTTATCAAAAGTTTGCTGTTGCAGATTTGTCTCTGGGTGGATGGAAGGCTGATCTACTTCCATTGGATCCTTGGGCTACTGCTCAGTATCCTCTTCTTTTACTTTTCCTCCAAATATCTTCAAGTCTGCTGGGACGTGAACTCTGAAAGAGGTTCCTTGCTTATATGCTGAATAGAACACCTTAACCTGTAATCTTGAAGGTTGAAATTAGGGGATAATGGAAGAATACATAACCCATTTTTTTTCTTTCAAAATTCCTTGAGACAAACCAGAGGCTTCATTGGCCAAACCATCTGCATTGCCATTGTGGTCCCACAGGACATGAAAGGATAGATTTTGGCTGACTTTTGAGTGAGCTTTGTGGTTATGGAGAATATTGAGCCTAACTGGAAGTCGTTCAGAAGTTCTTGATGTGTTAAAGATTTTATAACTATCCTGGAGTCTCCAATGACTACCAATTCTCTTATTCCCAAGCTAATGGCGATACTTAAATCTTGATATGGAGCATAAGCTTCAGCTTGGTTGTTTGTTGCCATTCTGAGCCCCCCAAGCATAAGCTGGATTCTTGGTTTCCATCCGGGTCAGAGATGACCCTTCCTGCTCCAGCTAACTCTGCATTACTTTTTGATGTTTCATCAAAGAAAATAATATGTGATCTCTTCCTTTTGTGCTACTTCTCAAATTCATGCTCCCCAAGTTTGACTTGCCAACTAAAGAGCACTGAATGTATCTTACCTCTTGCAATCATTGAGAGTTCTCGATATTGACCCTTCCATTCCATTTCTTCTCTGTCAGGAGGTTGCTTATTTTGAAGGGATAAGCTCTTTGTCCGCAGTGCTTCCATCATGAGACTTTTGGCTTTATTTACCACTGAGGCCAGAGGTTTGAAACATTGATTGAATATATCTCTGTTCGTGGCTAGCCATAACTTCCATAATAATTTTTTTTATCAAGGTTGCCCAGATCCATCTGAAAAGCAGTTTATCTTTGAAGGACCCCCTATATAATCTAGTCTAGCGAGTGAATACATGCTTCCTGCTTGTTGGCCTGTGGAATCTATGGGATAAGCCTGAAAATATGTTTTCTTAAACCTGTGCTGAAAAAGAACACTCTAGAAATAGGTGTCTGTGAGATTCATCTTCTTTCTTACACAAGAAACACCAGCTTAGGCCTCGGATCCCTCTTTTCTGGAGTTTATTAGCTATCAATATTCTTCTGTGCATAAGTAGCCAGCAGACCATCAGGAGACCATACCTTGTTGTTAAATTTTGGTATGTTCTATGCTTAGAGCAATTTACTTCAATTTTTTATATTAGCCCAATGCCAATATTCAGATTAGCAATCACATCAGCATGATAGTAAAGTGCAGATAGAAGATAAACATAAACAGTAGAAGACAACCCAAGGCAAGAGGACACAAGATGTGGCACCAGCCAGGGACAAACACCAATGTGGGGAAACCCTTGATCAAATCTTCTTATATTCTTCAATAGTTCAGAAGAGAGAGAGATAGTACAAATATACAAAACTGATATTTATGACAGCAGAAGAAAGTCCATCATTAATGATGACTGTTCAAAGATGCAGCCCTGAATCCAATCACAAAGAGTGCTGAAGCAAATCCTTTGAGGAGATCATCAAACTAGTGGCCCTCCATATAACACTGCTGCAACATTCCTCTGATTTCTTGCTACTCCTGCAATTCTGGTTAGGGCACAGAATGCAGCCCTTAACCTTTCACTCTATTAGCCAACTAAGCCCTTCTAGGGCTGTGGTCCACCAAGGAGAGTCTCCCATTTATCCACTCTGCCTCCAGCAAGCAATGTACACCTCAAGGCTGCCTTGGAACAGCCTTAGCTGCTTGCTATGGCTTGCAGCCTAGCAAAGCAGCTAGCTGTAGCTGTGGTCTCCTTCAACAGGCCCAAACAAGTACTAAATAGCAGCATTGCCTTCTTCACAAACTTGGCCTAGTTAACTGCACTTGCCAGCACCCAAATACATTAAAATTAAGCTCTGTTTTCAACGATTACTAACCTTGTGACTGCGGCTTCCAAACATACCTAAACCATGCCCTAGAACAGAAGTATTTAACACGCTGTGACAGGGATTTCCACGCTGCTCTTTCTTGAGTTCTTCATGTTGATATATGGCTCCTTTATGCTGTGGCTAGGACTCTTTAGGGCTTCCTTTGCAGCATATTGAAGCTCCCTTAGACAGCGGATAGATCTCTCATCAAACTGCAGCTAGATATCTCCTTTCTCTGCGGCTAAATGTCTTCATTGACTGCGTATTAGGTGTCTCCTCTAGTCAGCGGATTAGGGCCTCCTTTAGACTGCGGATAGGAGCCTCTCTTCACTGCGGCTTGATCTTCTTTAGGACAGCAGCTAGCTTCCTCCTTGACTGCATATGGGAACCTTCTCTTTGACTGCGTCTAGGGCACATCTGAACTGCGGCTAGGGCTTCTCCCTCAGTCTCCTCTTCACCTGCGGCTAGGTCTTCTCCCTTTCAACCTCTCTTGCCACCAAACCCAATTGAGTGGAGAGAGATCATGAGAGAAGCGTGTGTAACAAATGACTTGAGGCCTCCTCTATTTATAATGCCACATTGAGGTTGAGCTGGGGTAATTAGCGTGCTGGCCGACCTTGACAAATTGTCAAATAATACAAATAAATTAATATCTCCATAAATACAAGTCGGAATTGGATGATCTTTAGATCAATCCTACACCTCTTGGAGAGAGGAATCCAAGAAAAATATCAGCTGCCATAAATAAGATGACCCACATGGAGTTTGGCCCTAGTTGCCAATTTTAACACTTGTTCTAGATTGTAGATCATTGAGGCAGTGAGAGAATTATGGTTGGTGATTATAACCATCTTTGATAGAAAATCCTGAAGGGCGCCATCCATTCTGATTTGGCATCCTGATGTTTTGAGGCGCACAGCCATTGAAAAGAGAAGTGAGAGAAGAGAGGAGAGGGCGCAAGGGAGGTGGAGGCTCATCAAAATTTCCAGCACAGCCAGTCTCCCAAAGCCTGGGACCAATTAGATATGCAAAGGGAGTGTATTTGTTTCTTTCATTTAACTAATTCTTAATGGGTGAAAGTTCTGAGCAATTATGCAAAGGCTGATGCTCCATTATACTGTCTTTCCATATGTTTATGTCTCTACCATTTCCCAGAATCCAAGAGAGTTTTGCTCGAATCAAGGGGATTGCAGTTTTAATTAATTTCTAAATATGGGATCCCCTTTGGTTGTCTCTCCAGTTCTATATATCTTTTCCTTCTTGTCCTGAGGCATTTCTTCCAAAGAGCTTTTTTCTACCAATAAAGTTTCCCAGTTATCAATAGCTAGACAATTTCCCTCCCCAAGCTAGGTTATGAAGAGTAGGATCTCTTATGCTCAGGCCTCTTACCACTGACCAACTAACCAAGTGGTATTTCTTGGTGTCCGATTCCCCTCCTTGCTATAATAACCTTTGCAAATCTTGGGCAATTCTTTGCCTGACTCCAATCTGTGCTAGCATTACTGAGCATTGGAAGACGAGTAGGGCAGTACAATGCATCCAACTGGATTTAACCACTGCATGCCCCACTATTGAAACTTTCCTTTGATTTGTCCAATATGTGTTGCCAAGACTGAGCTGAGGGGTTAATGAAAGAGGCGTGCCAAGATACTTAAGGGAAGTCCACTGATCTTTACATGAAAATTGCATGATTCTGGAGATGTGCTAAAGGAGCTGTGAGCTTGCATTTCTTCCATAGATTTGGCTCTTTTTCTTTGCTGCCTGAAGCGCTTATGAAAGCATCCAACATCCACCTAAATTTGAAAGCGGTACTCTTTATGCCTCTTACAATGTTTATCCTCAGGAGATTGACTGTTTGTCTTTCATATATCACTTCCAACTTCTCACTGAGAGTTTCTGCCATAAGAGTATACAACAGAGGGGAGAAGGGGCAACCTTGCCTAAGCTCTCTACTAATCTGAAAGAAAGGAAGTGGCTTGCCATTCACTAGCGGGGTGATCCAAGATATGCTAACACATGCAACAATCCATCTAATGACCAGGGGACTGAAGCCAAATTTATGCATGAGGTAAAAAAGAAATGAATGCCTCACCCATTCAAAGGCATTTTCCATGCCTATTTTGATTTCCATGACTTTCTTTTTATTTTCTCTACTGGTGTGAATTGCCTGTTGGAATAGAATAATATTATCTACATTTTTTGATTTTTATTTTAATGCATAATGACCCCTTGATCTTTTTGAGATTATCTTTGGAACCACTTTCTAAGTTTGTTTTCCATGATCTTCGTCATTATTTTGTAGGATGCATTGTATAGAGAGATGGGTTTGAATATGGCGAATGGAGATGGATTTGCCTCCTTTGGGAGCAGAGCTAGGAAAGGAGTTTGTGTTGCCCCCTGGCCTGTATGATTTCTGTACATATCTTAGTTTTTGATTCAGTTCATATTTGATCAAATCTCAACATTCAAATCAGTTCATATTTGATCAAGTCTCAACATTCGAATCAGCTCATATTTGATCGAGTCTCAACATGCTCGAAAAAGATGGATGGTGAAACCATTCAGAGTCCAGACTTGGAGCCTTGTTTGGAACTTTGGATCTAGACTTTAAACTGCTTCATAAAGAGTTTTATGTTTCCCTTTTGGGAAACTAACGAAGGAATGTTGCTTAGCAGATCAAATGTGGCTCCGGGGTCTGCTTCCTCTTGTTCTGAGTATAGATTTGGAAAAACAATTTGGCTGTTTTCTCTATTTCTAGAAAATTTGTGGCCTTCCTCCAAGGCAATTTCTTTGACATTGTTCCTTTGTATTCTTGCTTTGGCTTGGCGACGAAAGAAGGTAGTATTGTGATCCCCTCATTTTAACCAAAGGCTCCTTGACTCAAGTCTCTAGGTTTCCTCCTCCATGCTTAGTTTCTTATGCAGATTTTGACAAATTTCCTTTCTTTTTATTGTAAATCTTTTGTCCCTTGATGCTCTTATCATTGGTCCTAAACTAGATTGAGTTGAGAGAGGAGAGACTCTTTTTCTGAAAGTGGAGATAGATATGAGTATTTAACCTAAGATTTAAGCGCCTCTTTCACTCATTTCAGTTTCTGCTCCCAAATGTAGACAGGGGAGCTCACAATCCATGTGCTCCAAGCCTTTGAGATTACTTTCATTTCCTCTTCATCCCGTAGCCACAAGGGGTTAAATTTGAGAGGAAGGGGGCCACAGTCAGGGGATTCCTCAGAACAAGCAAGATTGTTTTATGATCAGATATGGTGGAGGGAATAATTTTTGAAGAGATGAGGAAGTCTTGAGATAAAATATCACTGTGCACCAAAAAATGGTCTAGCTTTGCTGCTGTGTGCCTCAACTGAATCCCTTTCTTAGACTAGGTAAACTTACCTTTAAAGGGTTTGATATCCACAAGGCCCCATTCAACCACTAGGTCCTCAAGATTTTCATGAAAAAAGTTACATACAATGCTGCCCCTCTTTTCTCCTTATTGTTCAGTGTGACCAAGGTTGTGGGGGAGCGGCCCCCCCCCCCTCTCGCTCCCGCTCCCATTTTGCGCTCTGAGCGGGAGCGGCTCCAGAGCACCTCGGGAGTGCGCTCCCTAAAAAAAAAATGCTCCTTGCCTTTTTGGGAGCGAGCGTTTTTGGGAGCGCGATCCCTAAAAAAAAAAAACTCACTGCCTTTTCGGGAGCGAGCGTTTTCGGGAGCGCGTTCCCTAAAAAAATGCTCCCTGCCTTTTCGGGGGCGTTTAGCTTATTTTGCAGTAATGTTACAAGTGCAATTTTTTTTCAAAGAAACAAATAAGTTTTGAGTGGAGCAGCTTAATGATCAAGCCTATGGCCCTAGTATTGAATATTGATATGTGATTCATGGTAATGTTAAATTCTTGAAGTAAAAGGATGATTAATCTTCATTTTCATCCTTTTACTTGAATTTTTAACATTACCATGAAATGACTCAGGATGTTTGAGAGTGGTTCCGACCTCATTGGATTTCATATGGAGAAAGTAGAATTTTAGATTTCATTCAAAATCCAACAAACTTATCAGTTTTTTAGGATTTCAAGATTGGGGGATTGCAATGTTTCCATTGAATTTTGTCATGTATTAGGGTATGGAATTTGTATTTAATCAAGAGCATCAATCCCTCCATGTACCTTGATGTTAGTGACATTAGTTGTCGAACTCCTTTATCATGACCCTCCTAAAAATGTACGCATCACTCTAACAAAATCTTGACTTGCATGCTATGCTTTTTCTATCTTATGTTAATGCTTAGAGGGTGATATTAATGGCAAAGATCCCTATACAGATCCAGAGGTAATGACAAAGATACCTCTGGATATTAATGCTTAGAGGGTGATATTAATGACAAAGATCTTGATTTTCCAACAAGACTAAAAAATTAGACATTTCTTGTGGTGGCAAGAGGCCCAAGCATAAGCAATAGATAATAGATTTACTTGTCTTTTGTAGTTCTAGTAGTTTTTATTATGATATTTTTTTAAACAATATATGACAATTTAAGTTTGAAGTTTGAAGTTGGCAATTATAACTCATTAGTAATGAATTATGAATATGATGCTTCATGAAAATTGAAAGTTGTTTCATTTCATTTCATGATAGATATTATTTGTTGTAATGGTTACACTTAGCTTACAAGTTCAACTTTGGTGATCAATGATGATAAATGTTATATATTGAATTTTGAAAGCTTGATCTTGAGCTTCTGAAAATGTCGCTCCTGCTCCCGTTCCCATTTTTGCTTCTGGTACCTGTTTTTGCTCCTGCTCCCAAGTAACCTTGAGTGTGACATTAATGTCATCTCCTATTATGCTATTCCAGGATTCTTCCAAATTTTGAAGGGACAAGAGTGAGTCCTAGTAGAATTCTTTTTCTCTATAGGCCATTGGCATGTAAACATTAACCAAATTAAACTTCTTTCCTGACTGAAAATGAGTAAAGCTAGTAAGTATCCAATGTTGGGTATTGAAGGAGTTTACCAACTTCAGGGCCGAGCTGTTCCTTATAGTGCAGAGCCCTCTTATGGCTCTTTCGCAAGCTAACAACAATGCCTTTGCTAACTTGCCAGTGCTTTTTGCATGATGAAATAGCTTCTGAAGCCTCCAATTTAATCTCCCAGAGTAGGAGGATTTGGGGCTTTTCTATTCAAATGAAATCCTTGAACTCTGTTAATTTTCTTGAAACTTTGCAACTACTTAGATGAATTTACTGAAAAATCAAGGCAATTGAAAACTGAAACCAAGTTTAACTTCCACCAAGATACAAAGTTTATTAACATTCAACATGCAACAGAAAATACTTGAGATAAAAACACATGCACAAACATAAATTTGACGCTAATGTTTTACCCAGGAAACCCAAATGGGAAAACCTGCTTTCTTTGTTGTGGACTTTTTATTGATTGTTCTTTGAACAAATAGATCTTTTACAAATTCAGTATGTTGTTACTGTAGCCAACAAATAGCCTCTGAGAAATTAATCTCAGCTCCACAATTACTCTCGGCCTACTCCAAGATCACTGCTCTCGGCCTTGAGAAGATTCTCTCGACCTTGCCTCTTGATGTCGACCTTGAGAAGATTCTCTCAACCCTGCGTCTTGTTAGAGAATCTAGGGCAAAGTAGTGTTGTGATGATTCTCTGAGACTTGATAACAATTTGTGAAATCTTTTTACCTTTTCTTACTTAGCTTATATACTTCTTCTTCTTCTTATTAGTGCATATGTGTGTGCTTCATCAAACTGCTACCAAAACAAAATAACAAGAACACAAAATTTGGCTCTCTGCCAGGGACAAACCCTCTCCACTCTTGAGAGGGAAACCCTTTGTAGGTTTTCTCTTATTGAAGCTTCTTATTTGAACAACTGCCAAACCCTAGACCCTTGACTAAGATCTCCTCCAAGCATGAGTCAAATCCTTCCTCTTTCTGCACTGTCACTTCCAACACATCTTCCAGTACTTCTTTTGGCACTTTGTCTTCTATGTTAGGATACCCTAGAATATTAGGGATCCTCTTCTTCATTATAAGGAGATCCTTCTTTGCTCTCCTTAGGAGACCTTGTAGACCCAACCGCTGATCCAAAATAGGCCTCTTATGCTGCTGCCCTAAACTGTTGTCAAGCCCTTCCTGCACCTCGCTCGTGTGACTATTGTAGCCTCCTTTTCTTCTTTGTTGGAGTGCCCTTTTTCCCCGCTTGAAGGTCTTTCTTCTACGCTAGTGTATTAGGCCTTGTAGGCCTAGTTTTAGCCTCAACCAAGGGTGGATGTGTGACTGTAGTTTTCTGCTGCCCTAGCCGCAGGAACAACTTCATATTATCGCACGTGTGACTGTGTATGACCCTAAAACCAGTCCCTTATCCTTAGCTTGTGAGGATGCCTTCAATGTTGGAGTGGGAAACCTTTGTTGACTGAATAGCTAGCCCAAACCACAAAGAATGTACCCCTGTTGATCTGGCCGCAGACTGTCCTTGGTTTCTTTGCACGTGTGGCTGCAAAAACCCTAGAAAGCAGCCCCTTAACTTTGCTATTTTTCCTTATTCCTTCGCTGCCCTAACATACTTCTTATCCACCTTCACTTGGCTGTCCTTCTTCCCTTTTGTCACCTCCTTTCTTGCGGATTTCAAAGCTTGAGTATGTGTGTCCAAATGAGGAGTGGACAACCTCTATTTATAGAGGTCTGTCCCTCCTCTCTCAAGTCGACATGACTATCCATTAGACCGACTTGACAATTGCATTATATTTCACATTTATTCATCGTTTTTGCTGCTTGTAGACTTCGTTGGAGCTAGTAGAGGATTTGACCATGCTTGGAGTTACTTCCTTGACCTTGTATGATGACTTACATGATGTAACATGCCCTTAAAGAGTCTTTTCATAATTACATTTTGACTTTGACTCTCTAGAAGCACTTCAAAATGTGCTTAACCTATTTTTAATGAGCAAGAAACTCATTAACAAATAATACAAAAAATAATTTCTCTTTTCCTGAATAAGTACAAATATCAAAATTACATATGTGAAGACTAAACCTAGTTACATCTTCTCCAATACCTCTTGATCTCGACCTTGAGAAGATTCTCTCGACCCTGCCTCTTGATCTTGGCCTAAGCATAATTGTTTCCTGCTGAAACTAGGCTCGACTCCTGCTCTTCGAATTACTGATCTTCACTCCTCAACCAATGCGCTTTGCCAACAATAAAAAATCACCCATCTGTGCTTTCATCCTACTCTTGCCTTAATAGATCTTTGATTCATGCAAGGAGGCCAAGTTTGAATTTGTGTTCACACAAGTGCAAAGAGTTCCTTTTGCCAGTTAATAGGAGCAAGTCTCAGTTACACTTGGAATAGCTCTCAGTTAATTGGCTCAAGTTGTTTCTTGTTTTTCTCAAGTTGTGAACTGAGTTAACTGAGAACTTAATTCATCCTCTCTGTTAGAAACTAGGACAATATTGAGGGGGGTTGAATCAGTGTTGGAATTTTAAAAATTTCTTTTACTAGTAAAGAATACTAGGACAACAATAAACTCTTCAACAATAGTTCATATGAGCATCACAATAATCAACATAAGAAACACAAATATCACACAGATTCTTCAAACTTTTTCTTCAATTAGTTTCATAAAGGTAAGCTTCTACTCGCTGTTACAAAGTTCTCTAGTTGCAACCAAAAGGAAGCTACTACTCCCTAATTTATCTATTACTACCAAAAGGAGCAACAACCCCTAGTTTGTCAACTCCCACTGAAAGGAGCTCCAACCCTTAATTGTTTACCAACCATTATTGGAAGGAGATACAACCCTTGATCTACAAGCTACCACTTGCTTGACCTTAATGATTTATCTTTCATACAATTTTTAAACTCAAATCATGAAGGCCACTTTCATAAACAAATAAATTTCTCACCTCAATCACCCACCATAAACACTATAAAATCGCCTTGAACAATCTCTGATCACTGACCAATCCACCAGCATACACCTTTGAAAAATAAATGAACCACCAACACACCATACAACCAACATCTCCGCTTGCAAATTCAATTATGCTTATGGAGAAATTAGGACCGATATTTTTAGTTTTCAAACTTTAGTTAACTTGCACAGTTGCACTCAAATTTCACTTATTAGAGGTTTTGATCTCATTAACTTGTTTTTCTGCTTCTGGAATGCTCTCTTAACGTGTACCATAAGTCTTCAATCTCTGCTTGGTTGTCTCTGTGAGTGAAGCTGAGTTAATTGTCCAAATTTGCAATTCTGGAAAAAATATCAGGCTTTATTTGTGACTTTCTAAATTTGGCTATCTCCATATTTGGAAAAATCAACAAATATACTGCCAACTCTGTCCATGGCATTGCTAAAAAATTCTCTGCTAGTGTCCTTTGCTGACTGTTAGAGCGCTTTTCCTTTAGTACTTTCACCATATGACTTGCAGTTGTGACCAAGCCGCTATTAGGTCGGGGGCTAAATGGGGTCGGAGCTCTACCAATTTTCCGTTTCTCCACCGACTTTTGGACTTCCGAATGGAAACTTTCCAATACTTCGACGCGAATTTCAACGCAGGTCAGGAGGTCAAAGATCGACCTGTATACCTTGTTGCGTGCTGACATTTACCTCCGATTGGCTGGAGGTCTAACTAGCCTGGAGTCATGACCTTATGCACAAGTTTTTGGATTTTCTTCGATAATCAAATACACATGAAAATCTTGCTATACACCACCTCTGGCCCGACTGCCACATCATCTTGCTGACGTCATATGTGCCATGTGGCGACTATTGAGTGGTGACATGTGTCACTCGAATTTGGCCCACTTGGCCCCATGAAAACGCTGAAAAACACATGCCACATGTCACACCTTCGTAGGTGCCTCATCACCGCTGTCATCATCATCCACTTGTGTCTCCACCTGTGCATTGACGTCACCACTATTGGTCAATAAAATAATGCCATGTGTTGTCTCTCTGGTTGGTCCACGCTGTCAACTCATCCTGCCACTTGTTGGGCCACGTCCTCTTGACATACTTTGTTAATTGGTCCAGCTCACCTGTCTACGCCACCTTGCTCAACCACGCTTCCCTGCGCCACATATTGTTTACTGCCGTGGTTTTAACGCGAACCCCCTATGTGGTTTTGTGGTAAAAAGGGGGGGGGTCTAGCTTTTAATATAAGCTGTTGATCTTACGATCGCTGGTATGGCAATACTGCCAATAGCAAACCCCCCTTTTGTCATTAACTCTTAGACGTGCTTGGGCTCGTGCAATTTCACCGATATGTTAGAGGGGACGCGTGGCACACAATCCACCTTCATACATGCTTGAAGTTTAACGACTGTCCTCTGCCAATAGCTTTCCCAAGTTTGGCCAAATGCCAAAACTAACTTCAACTAAGACTATCACCATATTTCTAACTGCAACCTTTGAATTTAAGGCTTTTGATCTTTGACTGGCAATTACTTCTAATTTAGGAGGCCATTTGCAGACTTCCATATACCACTGGAAAGCTCTTTGAAAGCTCTATCTATCTGAGCAGTTTTCAAAAACACTTGAGATGAATTGCTATATTGAGAATGGCTTCAAAGCCTCTATTCCTTAATCAATCTTCTTGCACCCATCAATGCCTTTGCCTTTGCCATCAACGACAACATATTTCTAACATTCCCCCCCTTGTCATTGATGGCAACACTATAAGCAACAAACATATGGCAACACCACAAAAGCATAAAAGCAAAAACAAAGTGTACTTCTTACTTCTCTTTCTTCTCCCCCTATGGATGTTGGTCCTCCCTATGATGCACTCCTCCTTTGGTGTACTTCTCATACTTCTTCTTTTCCTTTTTGTTTGAGGTACTTCTCCCCCTTTAACATCAGTGGCAAAGAAACTAATGTGCTTCCCTTGTAAACAATCTCCTCCTGTCTTGTTAATCTTGCGGACCTTGCAACTTTCATTTGATATGCTGAGTGCTTATTGGTTGCCTTTCTTCCTCATGAGGAAGACCTAGTGGAGGGAGGCGAGATGAACTACTCCCAATCTTTGCTTTAAATACTCAAATTGATCTCTTGGGAGAGGTTTAATGAATATATCAACTACCTACTCCTTTGTAGGTACTTCCTCCAGCTTGACAATTTGATTTGCAACTTGCTCTCGGAGGAAATGGTCCTTGATTGGAATATGCTTTGTCGTTGAATGGAAGATAGGGTTCTTGGACATGCTGATGGCACTTGTATTATAAAAAATGATAGGGATAGGCTGATCTTATGATACTTGTACATCTTTTAAAGTCTGCTTCATCCATAATAGCTAAGTGCAGCAAGAAGCTGTTGCTATGTATTCAGCTTCAGCAATAGAGACAGAAATTGAAGCTTGCTTCTTGCTCAACCATGAAACTAGACATTCACCAAGAAAGAAAGCACCACAACTAGTGCTCTTTCGATCATCTACATCACTTTCCCAATCAACATCAGTAAAAACAATTAGTGAAAAATCTTTACCTCTTGGGTACCAATGTCCATAGCCAATTGTGGCTCTTAAATATGTAAAAATTTCTCATTTCCCACCCTAGTTTTCAGTTTCACCTTATTTCTCCAATATAGTTAAATGCCCTTTCCCATATCCATACATTCGACAACTGAAAAATAAATATTGCTGAAAACACAAATTCTGGAAATTTTACAGGATGTTGGAAAATGCAGAAATAAAAATCAGCAGGTACAAACAACCATTTAAACATTTAAACACAGTGATTTTTGGTCAAGGTGACCTTGGAAAAACCCCCTACAACTCTTGGGAAAAACCAGTTTGAGAGCTCTTTCTTATTTCTGAAAATGCTTTTTACAGTGAGAAATATTCAGCAAAAAAATCAGCAAGTAAACTTTTACAACTTATCTCGTTTTCCGTGCCTCACAGCCAATTGGAAAATACTTGCGAACAACAAAACATGACAAGAATAAATGCTGTACGGCCTCCTCGATTTTCGTGCCCACTTTCAACCTTAAATGATGCTGTACGACCTCCCTAGAAATGCATGCCAAGCTGCCATAAACATGCTGTACGGACCTCGATTTGCGTGCAGAAAAACCTAGCATAATGCTGTACGGATTTGCCTCGATTTGCGTGCCAAAGTACAACCACTTGCTGTACGACCTTCCTTGGAAAATGTGCCAGCAAACTGCTCGATTTTTGTGCAAACAGCTGTACGGATTTCTAGAAAATCGTGCCAAAATCTACCTTTCACTGTGTGCTAACTCAGCTGTACGGATTTGCTAAACTGCTGCCTTGGAATGTGTGCCAAGCTGCTGTCTCCTTCTCCTCCCTGTCCAGAAATCTCCCTTGCTCTCTTGCTCTCCTTCTCTCAATCTGCTCATAAAAGAATGAATGACCTTTTCCTCCTTTTCCTCCTTTAATCTAACCCTAAGTGACTTTTGGGTGATCCCTAAATCCAA
>APFE031104257.1:3028-81449 GCA_000404065.3 Pinus taeda | reverse complement strand
ATCCCTGCCCACTGGATCCCTGCGACTGACTCGACTGTTGCTGAGGGTCTGGCTGATCCAGATACTCTAACTCCCGTGACCTCCTAAAGGCCCTGTCCTCCTCAAACTTCACATCCTGCCTGACAACAACTTTCCTCTATGCAGGAATGTAAATTTGAAAGGCCTTTGAGGTCTCACTGTAGCCCACAAAGATACCCTTCTCTGCGGTGGGCTCTAGTTTGGTCCTCTTCTCCTTGGTTATGTAGGAGTATGTAATGCACCCAAAGATACGAAGATGACCAATATCAGGCTTCTTCCTAGAAAAAGCCTCCTCCGGAGTCATGTGCCCCAAGGCACGATGTAGACTCCTGTTCTGCAAATAAACAGCTGTGTTGCAAGCCTCTGCCCACAAGAACAATGGCAATTCCTGATCATGTAACATGGCTTTGGCAGTCCCTACGATGGATCTGTTCTTCCTCTCCGCAACCCCGTTCTGCTGGGGTTTGTAAGGAACAGTGAACTCCCTCCTAATGCCTGTCTCCGTACAATAGTCAACAAACTCTCCAAGGGTGTACTCTCCCCCATTGTCCGACCTGTCTGTGTCTCCACAAGAGCTCTAAACTCCTGAAACCGCTTGAAGACCTCACTCTTGGTCTTCAAGATATAAATCCAGGTCCTCCTGGAGTGATCATCAATGAATAAAACATAGTACTCATATCCACTCAAGGAAACATGAGACATCCAACCGCTCACATCGAAATGAATCAAATCAAGTATCCCAGTCGCTCTGCTGTCACTGCTAGGAAAAGGGGATTTGGCAAACTTGCCCATCGCACATCCTCTGCAAGTATCAAAGTGATCAGTACTGAAACTTGACACACCTGTAGTGATCTCCCGCAAGGTCCTCAAGGCTCCATGATACATATGTCCCATCCTGCGGTGCTAAATCTCACACAACTCAGAACTGCTAGCTCTGCTGTCAGTACTACTGCTCAATGCCAAAAGGGACTGGAATGCAAACTTGTACACCTTTGCATGGCGTACACCTATCACTCTAGCTGAATCAGCTGGAGTGCCCCTGGGATACATCGACACCTGTCCTCCCCTGAACAGTACCTCATATCCTCTGTCCTCTAAAGCTGAGACGTATATGGGGTTCTTCCTCATCCCTGGCACATAAAGAACATTTGACACCTTCAAGGGAGGTTTGGACTCCCTCTGAAATGTCAGTGTCCTCACACTGACTGCTCTAACAACTCTGTCATCACCAAGTACTACCTCCATACCAGTGCCACTCTTTGAAAGCTCTGAGAAGTACTCACGGACTCCTGTCATGTGACGTGAAGCCCCACTGTCCACATACCAGATACCCGAAGATGCTTCGCTAATCGAGGGAAAAGCATGTTCCCTCTGAACTTGTGTGGCAGGTGATCCTGCACTAGAGAACTCACCCGTAGTGAATCCAAACTCCCTGTCAAAACGATCTGCAAAGTCCTCAACCTCTGCTGAAGCTGCCACGTTCTAGTTCTTCCCCTTCTTCTTCTTCTTCTCCGGACACACAACTGCATAGTGTCCCATTTTTTGACAATTCCAACACTTCACCTTGGAATAGTCCTTCTGTGTGTTACCCTGTTTACCTTTACCTTTGCCTTTGCCCCCACCATTGCTTGTGGAAACCTGCTTCTTCCCTTTGCCTTTCTTGCCTCCTGCCGACAGTGCTACATCCTCATACTGCTCAACTGGCTTGGCTGCCCCAAGCTGATCTTTCCTGATCTCTGTCTGAATGCAATCATCCCAAAACCTCTCCCAAGTGGGAAGGGTTTCACGTGCACAAACCCCATCAGCAAAGTTCATCCATGAACGGAGGAGGCCATTCACTGCAATTCGCACCAACTCAGTGGGTGGAATGACCTCTCCATTTGCTGCCAACTCATCTCTCACATTAGTAATCTTTGTGAGATATCCAGCTGCACTATCATTAACTTTATAAAAATTATAAAGTCACTTTAGGAGAAAAATTAAATTCTTTTGGACACTTTTCCCTAGGCCAAAGATCAAAGCCTTAGGGAACCACTTGTCCTCCGGTACCAAATTTCAACAGCTGGATGTGGCTTTGAAGCTTGTAGATGACCATCACTTCCCCCCTTGTCAGATACAAGGTGAGAAGATGGAGAAAACTCAAATGTAAGATTGTTCAATACCCTAGAACAAGTTCTGAGATATGGCTGAAATATCTTCTTCGTTGTTGAAGCCCATTGCCAAGAAGCGATCCATCGAAGGCGAATCTTTGTTTTTGTAGGAGGTTTGTTTTTGAAGCATCTGTTTGAAGAATGAGTGGTTTTATGACAATGCTCACATGGATGAAGATTAAAACTGCGATCTTTCATATGACCAACTCGGTCACAATGTTGGCATTTCACATTCTGTTGTTGCTTCTGTTGATCTTTCATATGGACAACCTCAACTTTATATTCTTGATGCTGATGGGAGTCTGTCTCAATGTTCTGAACATAAACAGGTTCAAAATGATGACTCCATTGTTGTAATTTTTCTCGATGTAACTATGATTCAAACTGCAAAAATTCAATGCTTTCTTATGCATGTTGTAGAGGTTTGAATATCTCTGAGAGTGTCTTTGTTGACTTTAACTGTGCTTCCACTAGTAGATAAGATTAAAATGCTTAGTAACTCTAATAATCCATGAATTTTCTCCATTATTCAAATAATTTAAGTCAACAAATGACCAAAAATGTACTTGTCGAAACAATGGTTTTGAGAAAATTAATTTGTCAAACTTTTGAACTTGAAAGTGAAAGAGTCCAAAAGTGTTCACTATAGATATCAAGGCAGCAATAGGGAAGCACAAGAACCTTCTTTTTTTCTCTTTACCTATCACAACTTCAACATATTCAAATTCCTTCACGTTGCGAAAAAAGAGAGCCAAACTTCACTAGAGATTACAGTTGGAGAACTTGTTCTGTGTTTAACTGTGGACTATAAAATTCAAAGAATGGAAACATCATCGACTAATTCACCGAACTCGAAGTCATAATGGATGCTGCTTAAACTCATTCTTTAATGCAAATCTTTTAGGAGAAATTACCAATTTAAGGCAAGATTGAAACTGCCAAAAGGGAATACATCACCTTGACATGGATAATAAACCACAAAAAAACTATTGTATGCACACAATATGAATACATCACCTCTATAAAGAATCATTCTATTATGTAAACCTTGGCTGCTCTGCTATATAACTATGTACCAAACTCCAATATGACATGTACCATTCAGTGGACAACAGACCAAACGCAAGATATTTAATTCACATGGTTCAACGCAGGTTCCACAAGCATATACTTTAAGGTTCAATGCATATATCACCATTCAACGCTCATACCAGGAATGGCACATGAAGAATGTGCATGTATAAACTTCTTGCTTCAATGCATTTCTCAACATTCCTCTATGGTCTCGACTTCACGCATTTTTTAACAGTCTTCCACGACTTTCACAAGTCAGCTTCAAAAACTGAGTTTGTTGCTGTCTATCAACGGCTTACCCAACAAAATCATGTAGTTCTAGCAAACCAAGAAGTCCACAGACTTCAAACCAAAGTCCTCAAATCAAACACAATCACAATGAGCATGGAAGCTAGGTCGTATTTAGCTCCAAAACCGTTGTTTGAATTGCAAAATCAAAGCGCAACCGACAATACATGAAGCAATTTCATTATGATAATGGAATATGAATGAAATTTTGCAGATATGCCAAGTTTGCCTTCTTCCTTCTTCGTTGCTACTTTTCCCAACGTTGTTTCATCACTGTTAAAAGTCAACAAAATAAAAGCACAAAAAATGCTAGGAAAAATGATATTAATTGTGCCTACGAAGACAGGTCTCCTAGTGTCGTGTCGCTGGGCAATCTCCCAGCATGGGCAATGACTATGCAAACCTAAATTAGGATTATGCAAAGCTCCTCTTTCAGAATGGCAGACAAGACAAACATGCAGAGCTCCTATCTCAGAATGTCGTTGACATGCACAAAGATAATTGAAATGCCACAAACATGTGCAGGGAGAGTTATCACTGAAATAGATAGCACTCTATCTGCCAGAAAGAACCTCTACCTTTTTCCTTGTCAGAAGAGAAGGAAAACGGTCACCGATGGAGCACAAACATAAATGACGAGCAAAGGGAACGCTGAGTATAAAACATATCAATCATTTCTTAAAAATCCTCGGGTGCATTTGTCTGTTATTTTTTTATATTGAACAGTAGGCAGAAAACTCGGCTCAAATTTGGTGGGCAGAGGATTCAAAATCACAGATCTGTATGGCAGAGGGGCAAGTCTAACCAACCTGCTCTGAGACGCATTGCAGAGTTATCAGGCAGAAAGGCCACAAAATCAGGCTCAAATTTAGGGCAGGAGATCGCCCGCTTTGATACCATGTCAAACACACATGGAGAAGACAACCAGAGTAGGATAAATGTGAGATATATTCTATTAACAATAATACAATTCTTTGTGAACCTTGGTCTTCATATACCAAGTGGTCTCTTGGACTCCTGTGACTGTTCACATTCCACACCAACCCATAGAGGATTAGGTGTCCAACAAAAACCTTTGGCCACGAACCTAGCCATGTACTTCTAGATGCTCCCATTTGTAGCATGTTTGATCTTGAAGATCCATCTTGAACTAACCACTGATTTCCCCTTTGGCCGCAATAAAATTCCTTAGACATCATCCTTCATGATAGAAACATACTCTTTTACCATGGCATCTTGCCAAACTTGTTGGCCTACTATCTCCTCATAATTGCTAGTCTCATAGTCAATGACGTCAGTCATGAGTGCCATTTAATGAGGAAACTATCTCGGTGGTTTGCTCTCCTTGAAAGTACTATTAAGAGCCTCCACATGCTCTTGAGCATCTGTTGGTGTCTACTCTAGCCATTTCAGCCTCCTCTTAACAAAACTAGAAGGTGCCTCTTTCTCCTCCTCTTGATCTGAAGACTGAGTAGCTGTTTCTGGTGTTGGCCTCTCTTCTGTTGATTTTACATGGTCTTCCTTAATGATAATTATCTGTGATGATTTTTTCTTTTCTCATTCTTTTTCATTAATTCCATCATTCAATAATTACACATAAGACATCAACCATATAGTAAATAAGATAGAAGGGTCATAAAGAGACAACCACACAAGAACACAAGAGATTTACCCTGGGAAAACCCACAATGGAGTAAAACCAAACCACCCTTCTAAATAGAGAATTCTTTAATTCGATAGAGACACATCTAGGTCAATAACTAGGTCAAGCTTGGTCCAAGGTCCATCCTCCTAGTCAAGTCAATCTTTCTCAAAACAAACTTTGCTCTAGCCTCAAAAATGCTGCTCTACTAGGATGCTTCAGATGTCAATCTTTGCTCCTCTTAGCTGCCTTAGACTTATACTATATGATGCCTCTAAGATGCGAGTCTCTTTGCTTGAGATATGATGCCTCAAAGATGCAAGTCTCTTTGCTTCAGAACTGCGAGCTTTTCTACCTTAGAGTAGATGAACAAGCTACCTTAGAACTACCATGCGAACTACCTCAAAGTTGCCTCAAAGCATACGAAAAAGCTTGTCTCAGACCATCCAAAATTTCCACAGAAGATGCAAGCTCCTTAGCTTGATAGAGGAACGAATTGGCCCTTTATATAATTTTTTCTTTAGGACAAATGGGTGTGTCCTTTGTTGGAGCCAACCTGGCTATTTAAGAAGGGAGGAGGTCGACATAACCATTTGGAGCCAAAAACTTTTCATTTTGAATTTCTTTATTTTGAAGTTCAAATGGGACATGTCACAAAATAATTTTCTTTAGCATTTAAAAATATGCTTTACAAATTCATAATGACTCAAGCATACATTATGAATGTTGGAGAACCTAATAGGTCATGCATTTAAACAATTCTCCTTATCCTTAATAATTGCTTGTGAACTTTAGTTAACTTCTTATTATTCTTTATTAGATTTTCTTCATTAGACAATTATCAAGAGCATAAACCATGAAGATCATAAAAGACAATGGACACAAAATTTAGGCTCCAAGCCTGGGAAAAACCCTAAGGGAAAACATAGAAATAACTTCTTCTCTTTTTATAGAATCAATTCAAATGAGAAATTCAAGACCCAAAGACCAAAGTTAAAACCTCCTCCAAGCACCAAGTCAACCGTCCAAGAAATCCTTCCTTAAGCAAGTCAAAGTCTTCAAAGTCAATGAAAGTAAAGCTTCTTTGAATTTGCTCCAAATCTCAGTTTCGACCCTTTACTTCAGACTTGCAATTCTTGGCCTCCCAGTAGCTACAAAAACCCTATTTTTCACACGTGTGAGAGAATCAAAACAAAAAATCAGTTTTTTCTTCTTGCTCTTTGACTTCTTGTGCTTCACTCTTCTTGCCTCCCTTTTCTTGCTTGAGATCAAACTTTTGAAGTGTGTTTGAATGATTCAAACTCTCTTCCTTACATACCCTTCACATTAGATTAAATAAGCCTCTCCTGGGTCGAATTTTCACTGGTAGGGCTTTCTTGGTCTTGGAGGTCAAATTTTACTTTTTAGACACAAAAATAATATCTTTTACATGTTACAACTTGCACAAATGGGTCTTGTATAAATGATAATGACTCTTTTGACTACATGAAATGCATGCTTGACCTAGTTGATTAGACAAATAAAGCAAAGCATGAAACTCATGCTTGAAAATAATATTTTTCTTTCTTCTTTTGCTCATTACATTAAGATATACATAATGACATGAATATAATGACAATTATGAAGACCGAAACTAGTTACTTTTTCCAACAATGAAGACTGACCATAGTTACAAATATCAACATCCTCAACCTTCAAAGCCTCTTTCTCACCATTGTCTTCCCTTGTGATGGAATGCACACCTTATATGCCTTGGAAGTCTCATTGAACCCAAAAAAACATTCCCTTTTGTCTTGAGGGCTCCAACTTTGTCCTCTTCTCTGATGGACATGGATATACACTGGACATTCGAAGATACAAAAATGCCCAACCTTTGGTTTCACTCTTGTTAGCACCTCCTCAAAAGTCTTATCCCCTATGACCTTGTGACAACTCATGTTTTGAATATAAATTTCTATATTGCATCCTTTTCCTCATATGAACATGGGAAGATATTGATTATGGATCATGGCTTTAACAACCTCAATGATGGCACTATTCTTCCTCTCAACAACCCCATTTTGTTGGGAGTTGTAAGGAATTGTCATCTTTTCTTGATGCTTTCCTATTTGCAAAATTCCTTGAACTCGTTTGAGGTATACTCACCCTCATTGTCCAACCTAAGGACTCTGATCTTCCTCCCAATCTGGTTTTCCATGAATTCTCGAAATTGATTAAAGACCTCATCCTTGGTCTTCATGAAGTAAATCCATGTCTTCCTTGAAAAATCACCTATAAAAGTCACGTAATAGTTGTACCCACTCAAGGACCCTATTGACATAGAACCACACACATCAGAATGTACTATATCCAACAACCCTTTGGACTTGGAAAGTGGTCTTGGCATACTTTCCAAGTGCACACCCTTTGCAAACACCCTATTGCTCCACACTAAACTAAGGAAGATTAGTGAAAATCTCTCGAAATATAGGCAAAGCCTTGTGATTCAAATGTTCCATTTACCTATGCCACAACTTGCACAAATTTCTCACTATCATGAACCAAGGCACATACCGGCTAACCCTTCATCATGTACATGTTACCTTCTCTCCTCCCAATAACTCATCTTGTGTTAGAAGTTGAAGATCTGGACTTGATAATCACCTACCCATCTTGGAAACAAGCCTCATATCCCTTGTCCTTCATGGCTGAGACTGCAAGAGGGTTCTTATCTAGCCCTAGAACATAAAAAACAATTGTAATATCTAAGGGTTCACCTGACTCTAGTTGGAATTGAATAGTTCCAAGTCCTTTAAAAAAACTGTAATATCTGAGGGTTCACCTGACTCTAGTTGGAATTGAATAGTTCCAAGTCCTTTATTGCACACTTGGCACTTTTGCGAAGCTCTACAGAGTCATTCTCTCTCATGCTAGCAAATTACTCCTACAATCTCGTCATATGATGAGATGCTCCACTGGCCATGAACCATGCATATTTATCAGTGGTGCAAGAAAGACATGTCACTACCTTGAACTCCTCGAACTTGTTGGAAAACTTGCTCACTTTTGAGTCTATTGATGTTGCAACTTGTGACTTCCCTTTTCCATTCTTTTTGTTTGGACACTGACTTGCATAGAGGCCAAATTTGTGACTTGCAAAGCATTTCACTTTGTTTATGTCCTCCTTTTCTCCTGCTTTTAAGATATTCTTTCCTCTTGTGTTGTTCTTCCCCTTTCCCTTCCTTGCTTGATTAACAAGGGCAAGGTTCTCATCATCACCTTTGGACTAGCTCCCATGAAAAGACTCCTTGAACTGAATCTCCTCTTGAATGAAATCATCCCATAACCTCTCCTAGTTAGGTTCTCTCTTGCTATGATCCCTTTGTTGAAGAATACCCATGGCTTTGAAAATCCATGTAAGGTTGTCCTAACCAACTCCTAATTTGATATTGCCTTCCCATCTCTAGCCTACTTGTCTTGGACCTATGTGATCTTGGTGAGAGATGTAGCAACTATATTTAACTTGGACATCTTGTTGTTCCACAAATTCTCCTTCAACTCCATTTTCATTAGAACTTAGTCAAAGCTTCCCACATTTCCCCACGTTTCCCTTGCAGATTTCTTCCTATAAAGATGAGGGATCACATGATCTCTCACCCCATCCAGGATGATTCTCTTGTACTTCACGCCCTTTTGGTTATGGGCAGCCAGTTGTGCAATATCAACAGGGGGTGGGCATGCTACTCATAGGCTCCCAAATCTCATTCTCCATTAATACCAATAATATCCTCTTACAGAGCTGGATGCACCCTCCAACAGGTCTTCAAACCCCAACTCTGTTGCAACCATCTTCACAACTAAATCAAATACTCAAACCCCATAAAATATAATTGCTGAAAAAATAAATTATTTTGTCGTTGCAACCCTTGTGACAAATTGATATTCATTCTCCTCACAGTTTTAGTGCTTTGATACCATCTTAATTTTTATACAAGAACTGATACCATGTTAATTTTTATACAAGAACTAATTAAATTTTCCTAGCAATTTTTTTTATACCCAAAAAATATTTCACCTAAAATTGTTAAAAATAAATACATTGGTATTTAACTTCATAATTTGTGGAATTAAAAATAGAAAATCAATCACAATAAAAACAATTTGCCCAACAAATTCTCCTTCACTTTTCTATTACTCAAGAAAATTAGGGATCCTTTACCAAGGAAAACAACACTGGAAGAACACAGGAAATACATCAATTTAAAACTTGGAAATATCACCTCCTAGAAATTTTGGCTTGCTAGAAAATTCTATCCTTGAAGATTTTCGGCCCTTAAAAAACTCAACTCTTGCAATTCAACCTTTTCTTTTCCATTTGTACAATCCCCTACTCATCAGAGAAATTGACCCCTCTTTTAGGTCGTGCGCAATCCTCCACTGGAACTTGGCTGCCTCACAAAACTTGCCCTCCTCTCTCTCCAAGATCTTGGCTCTTGAATTCTTCTTGTTGAAATCTCGCTCTCTTGTCTCTCCAAGATCTTGGCTGCCTCACAAAACTTGCCCTCCTCTCTCTCCAAGATCTTGGCTCTTGAATTCTTCTTGTTGAAATCTCGCTCTCCTGTCTCTCCAAGATCTTGGCTCCTGAATTCTTCTTGTTGAAATCTCCTTGTTGCACACTTTTCTTCTTCTCTTCAATTTTGAGTCTTTCACTTCTGTAAAAATTGCTCTTCCAAGAATAATTTGTCTGTCACCTCTCCCTTAGACTTATAGTCTTATTTTATAATTTCATTAAGCCAAATCCCTAACCCTAATCTCCTAGGTGATGAGTGGCTAAGATTAGATCATAAGTCTCACTTGAGGTGATGAGTGGCTAAGATTAGATCATAAGTCTCACTTGAGATCAACGGTAGAGATTCGATCTAATTCCTTAAACAAGCATTAATCAAGTAAATTAATTAGTGTACTTTTCCTAAGTTAGACTTGGGAAATAAATCATATTAATCACTTTTCATGAGCAAACACCTAAAAAGGATTTTGGACGTCTTCTACGCATGCTTGACTCTTAGCATATAATTATCAACAATCATGTTGGTTTGAGGTGGAGGTCCCACACATGTTTGCCAACCCGTACCCATGGTAGGAGTGGCCACTAGTGGAGGTCCCACACATGTTTTCCATCCCCTACTGATGGTAGGTGTGACCACTTTTGGTGGCCAATTGTCCAAGTCTCCTTGCTTTATAACTTGCTCATTACCCCTAGCATTAACATTGTCCCACACGTGTTTGGCATGTGCCAACCCGTACCCATGGTAGGTGTGGCCACCAGTGGAGGTCCCACAAATGTTTGCCAACCCGTACCCATGGTAGGTGTGGCCACCAGTGGAGGTCCCACACATGTTTTCCATCTCCTACCCATGGTAGGTGTGACCACTTTTGGTGGCCACTTGTCCAAGCCTCCCCGCTTTCTAATTTGCTCATTACGCTTGGCATTAACATTGATATATCTGAGCAATACCCTTAAAACAACAACTAAAACAGATTTTGTTTTTTAACTAGACAACAAGGAGATAAAAGCAAGCCACAAAAGTGACAGAGGCATAAGAAAATTGAATCCATTGCTTTATCTCTATCTCCATTTTCAGTTGCTATGGTTCTTTCATTTTGCCACCCCACAAATTAATGTGACTTTTAGCCATTGATACTGGTAGAGGGGAAAGAACCTGTTTGTGATCCTTTTCCTGGGGTTAAGATGCATAACCATTATATCATGAGGGTGAATGGTCCTTCTCCTTCATTAATTGTAAGATGCATAACCATTATATCACGAGGGTGAATGGTCTTTCTCCTTGCTTAATTGTGCTGGTTTGAGGTAGAGTGACTGCATTTATTTGTCCCTTACACTTGTGAGTCTGTGACAGTTGTTATCCCTAGCATCAACAGTTTGATATTTGGGTATTTGGGCAAATTAGTCACGTGAAAATTATTTGGGTATTTGAGCAAATTAACTACTTAAAAATTATGAATCTATTTTAACAATTTATGAAAAAATAGCCTAGAAGATGATTCAAGTAAGATGGATTTTTAACTCTAATAATTTAGGAACATTCCTATTGTTTTGAGTGGTCACCCTAGCCATCATTAGAGAATCCAATTGAAGCTTTGCTCCCATTCAAAGTTTCAATTTGATCTGCCAATGATGGGTAGAGTTTCTCTCGTTTCCTTGATAATGGGTAGACTATCACAATTTTAAAATCCAGAAATTATAATTATAATTGAACTCTAAATAACCATGAACTTCCACATACTGAAATATGTAAGATGATGTTTTTGGGAGTTCATATTGTAGATTCTGATTTCTTCTTGTTAAATAAATTTCATTATATCTCCTATCTCTTACATGAAACACATGATCTGATGGTTATCTTTACATTACAATTTTGATAAAGAACATACCCTTCCCAGTTTCCAGGGGTATCTTCTGGTTTCTTCTTCTTAAATAAATTTCATTCTATCTCGTCTCTCAAATGAAACACATATGATCTGATGGTTATCTTTACATTATAATTTTGATAAAGAACAATACCCTTCCCAGATTCTAGGGGAATCTTCTGGTTTCCTGTTAAATAAATTTTATTATATCTCTTGTAGCCTACAGCTAATAACTTGTAACTTTATTACATATGTATATATACAAATATTAAGTCCTACAGGCTGTAGTCAAAATCTTGAATTAACCAACCCTATGTATCACGCGCAGTCATTGAGTGACTGCTGTGGTTACCATGGCAAACCCTGGGCTGCAAGGGCATAGATGAGAATTTATAGATTGCTCCTGCTCAACTTCCTGCTCCATACGCTTTTCAGTGACTGTGATTACTTTACAGTTTGCCTTCTCAGCAAACCCAGGGCCAATTCTTGTTAATTTTAAAGATATTATCTCCATCAATTGTCGAAATAGTTCCTGACTGAAATATTAGGATTGCGATGGCTTGATTGTTGTTACAATTTCAAATAAAACAAATTGTGGCCAAATAGATGTGCCTCAAAAAGAGATTGATCCAAGAAAGCAATAATGATAAGAATGGCTACAAAAATCACCCACCACAAATGCAATGGAATTAGTTGTCAAAGGTACAATTAGAGGCGGAAACTGCTTGACATAATCAATTGCATGATTGATGCTAGCATTCAACATGTGTTTGGAAAGATGGTCCAGTTCATTAAACTCTGAAAAACCACCTTGATCATTATACCACCTCAGTGATGCCACTAAGCTTGGTCAGTTGTAAAGTTATTTTATAGGCCCTAAAAAAAGATATACCAATATGAAAATCATAAGAAATAGAGACAGTGCTGCCTTGAGCTTCAATATAACATCTCGATGCCCTCGAGCTTAAATATGATGGTCAGTTGTAAAGTTATGCTACAGACCCCAAAAAGAGATATACCAATATGAAAATCATAAGAAATAGAAAGAGTAATACCTTGAGCTTAAATACACCATCTCGATGCCCTTTTGCTTAAATATGAACCTAGAGGCAGTTGTCAGGAGTCAGAGGAGGCAGAGATCAAAGAACTCGCTCCATAAGAAATAGAGAGAGTACTACCTTGAGCTTAAATAAACCATCTCAATGCCCTTGACCTTAAATATGAACCTAAAGGCAGTTGTCAGGAGTCAGAGGAGGCAGAGATCAAAGAACACCCTCCAGTATCTTAGACCAATCAAACATCCAAACTGAATAGGACCAATTTAAATTTGGATGACCAGCAGATGGTGAATAAATAAATTTTAGGACCTGAAAGTGTGCAGAGTTAATAGATTTGTTCATGTTCTACCTCCAAAGACATTAAATCTGAACACAACCAATTTTGAATTATTAGCAGCTGCTCACTATAAACAGAAAGTTTCAAGTGGATCTCTCTGGAAATCGAATTATTAAAAGCTGCTCACTATAAGAAAATTTCAAGTGGATCTCTCTGGATTTCTAATTGGTCGATATTTACCTGGTATGTAGTGTGGCAATAGAAAATAAGGTTTGTTTAGCGGAGATATATTAATAACACTGCATTTTCCACACGGAAAGCTTTCAAGGGGGCCAGGAGAACTAGCCAACAATCACTTTTCCTTTGCTTATGATCAAACTAATTGGTGTTTCATTTGAAAGATGTTGATTAATTTGGGTATTGGTCCGAGGTGTGTAGCAATGGTGAACACTCTATTCATTGATGCATCGACCACTCTGTCAGTTAGTAATTCCTTATCTCTATTCCCCTCATCTATCCATGCGACATGGATGCCTCTTGACAGCTTGGGAGATTGTTTGCTGGCTAGACTGAAAATTTCCTCACCGGTGGAGTATTTACAATGAATTTCAAGCCATGGGAGGCGTCTCACCCATATTTAACCATAACTGAGGTAATCCAATGACTGCAGCCAAAAGTTATGTCCATTATAGCAGAGCCTTTGGCGCAAGTAATGTCTTATGAACCATCTCTGACTACCATTGTATGCATCGGGATTATTCACAATACATCCAAAGGGTAATGGAACGCACACAATTTAGTAAATATTTTTGTAGGGAAAACAATGGGAAATTGACAAGTGGCAAAGCACAGTAAGTTTCTGTATCATCTTGTATCTCATTGTCGTTATATAGAATGCCTTTTTATAATTTTTTTTTTTTTTTTTTTCTTGTTTTATGAGCTTTCCTAATTGCAGTCCTGTTTCCTGATTTGATGATCTGTTGCATGTTCCAGATTTTTTTTTTTTTTTCTTGTTTATGAGTTTTCCTAGTTGCAGCCCTGTATCCTGACTTGATGATCTATTGCATGTTTCAGAACGAGGACATGGAGGACTGAAAATTCAACGGTATGTAACAATAATGGGAACATTAAACCTTGGTTAGAGATAGCAATGAGCAAATATAGGTCTCACTGGACAAAATATGTAAAATTTGATCTCCATATCTACAACAAAGCAATATCAAATTAATTAACTGGTTCTCAATTATCGCAGGAATGCAATCTCAAAATGGGAACACAAAACCTTGGTTAGAGATAGCAATGAGCAAATATAGGTCTCACTGGATAAAATATGTAAAATTTGATCTCCATATCTACAACAATGCAATATCAAATTAATTAATTGGTTTTCAATTGTCGCAGGAATGCAATCTCAAATTAATTAATCGGTTCTCAATTGTTGCAGGAAGTGCATTTATATTCCTATTCATTTTGGTTTGTTACCCGTTTCTATTCATTTGTCATTGAGTTTAGGACATCTGTATCTATTCATTTGTCCATTGAGTTCAGGACATCTGTATCTATTGAGTTTAGGACATCTGTATCTATTCATTTGTCCATTGAGTTCAGGACATCTGTATCTATTCATTTGTTCATGGAGTTTATGGCAGATTAGGTGATGGCAAACTTGAAGCTATTTTTTTATTCTGGAAGGCAATCTGCTGCCTTTGAAGCTGCTCCATAATTTTCTCCTGTCCTGGACAATCTCCATTAGAAGAAAGAATGTAAAGTTACAGGACAGAGTCGCCAATATTTTGAGAAAAATAAATTGAACGTAGAGTTCGGGGACAGAGTTGCCAGTATTTTAAGAAAAATAAATTGAGATTCTATGATTCTTCTCGGATTGAAGAGGGTTCCTCCTTTTTATCAAATGATGAATATGCCTAAGAGAGGAAATTTGATTTAGGGTTGCTGATATTTTGAGAAAAAAATTGAAGAGAGTTCGCAGTATCATTTCTAATATGGCTGCTGGCAAATTTCCTAGTTTTTCCTGCAATTGTAAATTCTATAAAAAGTATTCAATATGCTAATAAATCCTAACATTTAATTGATCAATTACCATCTATGCACCAATGACATTTCATTTTCACTGCTAAATCCCAAGATTTAATTGATCAATCACCATCTATGCACCAATGACATTTCATTTTCACTGCTAGATCATTTAATTGATGAATTACCATCTATGCACCAATGACATTTATTTTTCACTGCTAGATCATTTAATTGATGGATTACCATCTATGCACCAATGACATTTATTTTTCACTGCTAAATCTAAAATATGTCTGCTGGCAAAGTTTCCAGGTTTTTCTTGCAAATGTAGATTCTATAAAAAGTCCAATATACTTATAAATTTAAAGAACATAATCTGATCAGAAAATTTGGTGGCTTGGCTTGTGGCCTCTTCCAAGCATATTGGTTGGCACAGATTCCTATTCACCTGTCTTTGACATACTTGGCTATATTTTGAGAAATATAGTTTATGGTGACCCTGATTAGGCTACAACAACTGCTATATGGGGAAAAAACTTTTGTAATGCATCACATTGTTCAGGCCAAAAATACATTTGATTATTTCACTACTTAGGAGTTGATTCCCATTAGATCTTGCTCTGTGCCTCTGACTGTATGTGGTTATTGACGGTCATATTTATTTTCTGTAGCTTATATTTTTTGATGTGCAAGCTTTTAGGGTTTCTGCCTTTCTGGGTTTGTATTTACAGGTGGTCTATTTTTTTTGTTTAAGCTCTCATATCTTAAAAATTCGTTTTCTAATGCGTGTATTTTATTTTGAATGAAAATATATCTATCAAGGCTATATTGCGTTCTGCATTTTATTGTTTTTTAGCTTAGTGTATAAAATTTTGTCACGCAACCTTGTTAGAGTTCCTACTCTTCTTCGTTTTATGTGAAGAGTTATCTTTTGACAACTGGTTAAAGTTTTAGCTTTGTTGAGCTTTTCCTTTTAGTTTATGAATTACATTTGTCATTCTTGGGAGGCAACGGTTTCTCATTTTCTTATGGAATTAGATACTGTTCTTTCATAATATGTTGATAAATAAACAATTTTGACCACAAAAAATTGCTTGTGATACTTTATAGGTATATCTGTTAGTTATATTCCAGTTTGAAGATGGAGATCTTTGTGAAAACTCTTATTAAGACCATCACTCTCGAGGTTGAGAGCTTTTACACCGTTAAAGATGTCAAAGATAAGATCCAGGCCAAAGAAGGGATTCCCTTCGACCAACAGCGTCTGATCTTTGCAGGAAAGCATCTTGATGATGGACGAACCCTTGCTTATTACAACAATCAGAAGGAATCTATCCTCCACCTTTTTCTCTCTTTGAAGGGCGGTATTGAGATCAAGCTTAAGAAAAGCAGACACTCTAAAATGAGTGCCAGAGCTTCAGCGATATAGTTGAAGAAGTATATCCTCCTTTTTAACGGTTTTTGCATAATGTTAATGGTTTATTGGAATTTTCCCTTTATCATGTATCATTCTCTACCCGAATCCCTTCTGCGGCACCACCACATCTGTCCCCTGTAAGAGGTGCAGATCAGTGCTCATAACCATTGGTTCCTCCAGGGCTTATACCGGGAATCTCCTGCGGGCCGCGGCTCATTAGACTGCGACACCACCACATCTGTGCCCTGTAAGAGGTGCAGATGGGTGCTCATATCCATTGGTTCCTCCAGGGATTATATCAGGAATATTTTAGATATTTTGAGCCATCTGGATATCTGATGATTCCACAACTCATTATATCCTTGAAAGAGTTGTACAGATTTTTTAAATTAATCTTTTACAAAGTCAGACAGCATTATCTGATGCAATAGAGAATGATAAAAGGGAGTGCACCAAGTCACACAGGTAGTGATTATCTTCTACCATATGGAATGGCATTTCAACCACCAAATGTCATCAATTCCATGAGCCTTTCAGCCTTTCATCCAATAGTCAGACAGCATTATCGGATGCAATAGAGAATGATCAAGGGGAGTGCACCAAGTCACACAAGTAGTGATTATCTTCTACCATATGGAATGGCATTTCAACCACCAAATGTCATCAATTCCATGAGCCTTTCAGCCTTTAATCCAATAGTTAAGACGGGATTCGAACTATGACAGAAGAGGCATGCTGATTATTAATTTCAACAAAAATAGCCGAAGGTTAGTTGAGCATTCCACTGCAAATCCAGAACGTCATGTGAGTGTTTATCTCAGTACTATCTTCCAAGAATTGATCTCAAATGTCTTTTACGGCCAGCCTTATTCTGCCAAGGAGGATGAAGATATTGGAGTAGTCGTTACCAGTTGTTTTGTAGCCAGCTTTCTTATTTTGCCCAGCAGGATGAAGATATTGGAGTATTTTTAGCAGTGGTATCGTGGCTTCTTGTTCTCTGGAGATGGCTCTTGCGCGATATTGTAGAACAGCTGCTTCGGTGAGAAGGTCGTTGGAGATGACAACTTGGAGATGCCTTTATGGGTTGCCTTTACGAGTATTGATCCTTCTCGGCCAATTTTCTGAACTGGCTGTTGGCTATGTCCAGATTCATGACTGTTTTGAGGTTCTTCCAGATTCATGACTGTTTTTAGGTTCTTCAGCGCTCAGTTTTTACTGCTTCGTTATGATCTCTTTGGCAGTACTCTTAATGCATGGCCTGATTACTTGAATGGTTAAACATTTAACTACTGGTATGCTTCACTTGCACAGTCACACTTCCGTTTATTGTTGACAACAGTTTGGGGTTTCAATTTCATTCGTTGCTGCGCTCATCTCTGATTTGTAGATGGTGATATTCTACGCTAAATACATGGTATATTTCCTTTGAGGACTGTTATACTTCCTTGTGAATCAAACAATTGTATTTTAGCATAGCTCATATGGATCTACTTTGAGAACACTCTGATATCATGCTATCAATATAGTTATATGATCACTGCCTTTGTTAGCTATAATTCACTGTGAATATATGATGGCAAATGTGTGAATATATGATGGCAAATGTCTCTTGAAGCTCTGGAGTTTGGAGTTTTGGTGTTTGGAATCGATTTGCAACTAGTCTCATTCGTGTTCTTCAAAATTGTAATTGTTTATGCTCTGGAGTTTGGAGTTTTGGTGTTTGGAATCGATTTGCAACTAGTCTCATTCGTGTTCTTCAAAATTGTAATTGTTTATGTGAAGAGTGATTTTTTGTTTATGTGAAGCCATTTTTTGGCACTGCTTAAATTTTGGCTTTGATAGGTTTTCCTTCAGTTTATGAATTACATTTGTCATCCTTTGAAGGCAACCGTTTCTAAATTTCTTATGGAATTTGGTATTGATTTTTCATAATATGTTGATATATAAACAATTTTGATAAAAACAAATTGCTTCGGATGAGTTACAGGCATATCTGTTAGTTATATTCTAGTTTCAAGAAGCAGATCTTTGTCAAAACTCTTATTAAGACCATAACTCTTGAGGTTGAGAGCTTTTACACCTTTAAAGATGTCAAAGAAGATTCCAGGCCAAAGAAGGGATTCCCTCCGATCAGCAGCGTTTGATCTTTCGCAGGAAAGCATCTTGATGACGGACGAACCCTTGCTTATTACAACAATTGGAAGGAATCTATCCTCCATCTTTTTCCCTGCTTGAAGGGCAGTATTGAGATCAAGCTTTAAAAAAGCAGACGCTCTAAAATGGTGCCTGTGCTTCAGCAACATAGTTGAAGAAGTGCGTCCTTTTCAACGGTATTTGCATCATGTTAAGGGATTAGAAAAATTTCCCCTTTCATGTATCTTTGTCTACCCGAATACCTTAAGCGGTTCAATAGACTGCGACACCACCACATCTATCCCCTGTAATGAGGTGCAGATCGGTGCTTATACCAGGAATATTTTGGATAATGAAAATAGAACATGGGTGCCGCATTATATCCTTGAATGAGTTTCAAAGATTTTCAAAATTAATCTTTTAGAAAGTCAGACAGCATTACTTGATGCAATAGAGAATGATACAAGGGAGTGCACCAAGTCACACAGGTAGTGATTATAATCTAACCATATGGGAATGGCATTTCAACCACCAAATGTCATCAATTCCATGAACCTTTTAGCCTTTCATCCAAAAGATGGGATTCGAACTATGACAGAAGAGGCATGCTGATTATCGATTCCAACAAAAATAGCCGAAGGTCAGTTGAGCATTCCACTGCAAATCCAGAGCATGTCATGTGAGTTTTTATCTCAGTAGTATTTTCCAAGACTTGATCTCAAATGTCTTTTATTGCCAACATTATTCTCCCATGGATTATGAAGATATTGGAGTAGTCGTTAGCAGTTGTTTTATAGCCAGATTTCTTATTCTGCCAAGCAGCATGAAGATATTTGAGTATTTTTAGCAGTGGTATCGTGACTTCTTTGTTCTCTGGAGTTGGCTCTTGGGCGACATTGCAGAACAACTGCTTCGGTGATAAGGTCGTTGGAGATGACAACTTGGAGATGCCTTTATGGGTTGCCTTTACGAGTACTGATCCTTGTAGGCCAATTTTCTGAACTGCCTGTTGGCTATGTCAAGATTCATGACTGTTTTGAGGTTCTTCTGCGCTCAGTTTTATTGTTTCGTTATGATCTCTTTGGCAGTACTCTTAATGCATGGCCTGATTACTTGAATGGTTAAACATTTAACTACTAGTATGCTTCACTTGCACAGTCACACTTCCGTTTATTGTTGACAACAGTCTGGGGTTTCACTTTCATTCGTTGTTGCGCTCATCTATGATTTGTAGATGGTTATAATCTTACGCTAAATACACGGTATATTTCCTTTGAGGACGGCTATACTTCCTTGTGAATCAAACAATTGTATATTAGCATAGCTCATATAGATCTACTTTGAGAACACTGTGATATCATGCTATCAATATAGTTATATGATCACTGCCCTTGTTAGCTATAATTCATAATTCACTGTGAATATATGATGGCTAGCTATAATTCATAGGAGTTTTGGTGTTTGGAATCGACTTGCAACTAATTTCACTGGTATTCTCCAAAATTAAAATTGTTTAATGAAGAGTGATTTTTTGCTGGTGTTCTCCAAAATTAAAATTGTTTAGTGAAGAGTGATTTTTTGTTTATGTGTAGAGCCATTTTTTTTGGCAACTGCTTAAATTTTGGCTCTGGATAGCTTTTCCTTCAGTTTATGAGTTACGTTTGTCATCCTTTGAAGGCAACGATTTCTAATTTTCTGATGGAATTTGGTACTGATTTTTCATAATATGTTGATAAATAAACAATTTTGACCAAAAAAAAAAATTTGCTCCTGATGATTTACAGGTATATCTGTTAGTTATATTCTAGTTTCAAGAAGCAGATCTTTGTCAAAACTCGATTTATCTGTTAGTTATATTCTAGTTTCAAAAAGCAGATCTTTGTCAAAACTCTTATTAAGATCATAACTCTCGAGGTTGAGAGCTTTTACACCTTTAAAAATGTCAAAAAAGATCCAGGCCAAAGAAGGGATTCCCTCCGATCAGCAGCGTTTGATCTTCGCAGGAAAGCATCTTGATGACGGACGAACCCTTGCTTATTACAAGATCGGAAGGAATCTATCCTCCACCTTTTTCCCTGTTTGAAGGGAAGTATTGAGATCAAGCTTAAAAAAAGCAGACGCTCTAAAATGGTGCCAGTGCTTCAGCAACATAGTTGAAGAAGTGCGTCCTTCTTTTCAACGGTATTTGCATCATGCTAAGGGTTTATAAGAATTTCCCCTTTTTCATGTATCTTTGTCTACCCGAATACCTTAAGCGGTTCAGTAGACTGCGACATCACCACATCTATCCCCTGTAATGAGGCGCAGATCGGTGCTTATACCAGGAATATTTTGGATAATGAAATTAGGACATGGGTGCCGCATTATATCCTTGAAAGAGTTTCAAATATTTTGAAAATTAATCTTTTAGAAAGTCAGACAGCATTACTTGATGCAATAGAGAATGATACAAGGGAGTGCACCAAGTCACACAGGTAGTGATTATAATCTAACCATATGGGAATGACATTTCAACCACCAAATGTCATCAATTCCATGAACCTTTCTTTCATCCAAAAGATGGGATTCGAACTATGACAGAAGAGGCATGCTGATTATCGATTCCAACAAAAATAGCCGAAGGTCAGTTGAGCATGCCACTGCAAATCCAGAGCATGTCGTGAGTGTTTATCTCAGTACTATTTTCCAAGAATTGATCTCAAATGTCTTTTATGTCATGTGAGTGTTTATCTCAGTACTATTTTCCAAGAATTGATCTCAAATGTCTTTTATCGCCAACATTATTCTGCCATGGATGATGAAGATATTGGAGTAGTCGTTAGCAGTTGTTTTATAGCCAGCTTTCTTATTCTGCCAAGCAGGGTGAGGATATTTATTTTTAGCAGTTGTATCGTGACTTCTTGTTCTCTGGAGTTGGCTCTTGGGCGACATTGCAGAACAACTGCTTCGGTGATAAGGTCGTTGGAGATGACAACTTGGAGATGCCTTTATGGGTCACCTTTACGAGTATTGATCCTTCTCGGCCAATTTTCTGAACTGCCCTGTTGGCTATGTCCAGATTCATGACTGTTTCGAGGTTCTTCAGCGCTCGGTTTTACTGCTTCGTTATGATCTCTTTGGCAGTACTCTTAATGCATGGCATGATTACTTGAATGGTTAAACATTTAACTACTGGTATGCTTCACTTGCACAGTCACACTTCCGTTTATTGTTGACAACAGTTTTGGGTTTCAATTTTTCAATTTCGTTCGTTGCTGCGCTCATCTATGATTTGTAGATGGTTACAATCTACCCTAAATACATGGTATATGTGCTACATGGTAGATGTGCTTTGAGGACTGTTATACTTGTGGATCAAATAATGGTATATGTGCTTTGAGGACTGTTATACTTCCTTGTGGATAAATAACTGTTTATTAGCATAGTTCACATGGATCTACTTTCAAAACACTGTGGCATCAAGCTATCAATATAGTTATATGATCACTGCCCTTGTTTATAATTCACTTTGAATATATGATGGAAAATGCATCTTGAAGATCTCCAAAATTATTTATGCGAAGAGTTAATTTTTGGCAAATGCTTAAAGTTTTGGCTTGGGAGTCCTTTTAGTTTATGAATAATATTTCTCATCCTTGGGAGGCAACGGTTTCTCATTTTCTTACGGAATCTGGTACTGTTTTTCATAATATGTTGCTTTGACCAAAAGTAATTGCTTGCTTGTGATGACTTACAGGTATATCTGATAGTTATATTCCAGTTTCATCTTTGTCAAAACTCTTATCAAGACCATACCTCTCGACGTTGAGAGCTTTTACACTGTTAAAGATGTGAAAAGATAAGATCCAGGCCAAATAAGGGATTCCCTCCGACCAGCAGCGTCTGATATTCGGGGGAAAACATCTTGATGTCAGACAAACCCTTGCTTATTACAACAATCAGAAATCTTCCATCTTTTTCTCTGTTTGAATGGCGTTATTGAGATCAAGTCTAACCAAGGCAGACACTCATTTTGCCAGAGCTTCTGCAAGATGGTTGATATCATGTATCACTATCTGCCCGAATCCCTTCAGCGCCTCAGTAGACTGCGACACCACCACATCTATCCCCTGTAAGAGGTGCAGATCGGTGCTCATAACCATTGGCTCCACGGGGCTTATAGCTGGAATATTTTGGATAATGAAAATAGGACGTGGGTGACTCACACCCCACTTTGAACCCTTGGAATATCTGATGATTCCACTTCTCATTATATTGTTGAAAGAGTTGCAAAGATTTTTAAAATTAGTCTCTTAGAAAGTTAGACAGCATTATCTGATGCAATAGAGAATGAAAAGGGAGTGCACCAAGTCACACAGGTAGTGATTATCTTCTACCATATGGGAGTGGCATTTCAACCACCAAATGTCATCAATTCCATAAGCCTTTCAGCCTTTCATCCAATAGTTAAGATAGGATTCGAACTATGACAGAAGAGGCATGCTGATTATCGATTTCAACAAAAATAGCCGAAGGTCAGTTGAGCATTCCACTGCAAATCCGAGTGTTTATCTCAGTACTATTTTCCAAGACTTGATCTCAAATGTCTTTTATGGCCAGCGTTATTCTGCCAAAGAGGATGAAGATATTGGAGTAGTCGTTAACAGTTGTTTTTATAACCAGCTTTCTTATTCTGCCAAGCAGATGAAGCTATTGGAGTATTTTTGGGGGTTGTATCGTGGCTTCTTGTTCTCTGCAGTTGGCTCTAGGGCAATATTGTGGAACAGCTGCTTCTGTGAGAAGGTCGTTGGATATGACAACTTGGAGATGCCGTTATGTGTCGTAAAGTATCGATCCTTCTTGGCCAATATTCTGAACGGCCTGTTGGCTATGCCAGGATTGATGACTGTTCTGAGGTTCTTCAGCTTTCCGTTACTGCTTAGTTATGAATCATGATCTCTTTGGCAGTACTCTTAATGCATGGCCAGTTAAACATTTAACTAGTTGTATGCTTCTCTTGCACAGTCACACTTCCGCAACAATTTGGGGTTTCAATTTCATTCGTTGCGGCGCTCATCTATGATTTGTAGATAGTGATAATCTACTCTAATACGTGGTATATGTGCTTTGAAGACTTATACTTCCTTGTGGATCAAAGAACTGTTTATTAGCATAGTTCATATGGATATACTTTGAGAACACTCTGATATCATGCTATGAATATAGTTATACCATTACTGCTCTTGTTAGTTATACTTCACTTTGAATATAAGATGGCAGATGCATCTTGAAGGTTGGCTTCTTCATGGTATTTGTATTTTTGAACATTGTAGACAGTTGGTTATAATTTATTTTGAATCTTGTTATGAATATAGTTATATGATCACTGCCCTTGTTGGTTGTAATTCACATTGAATATACGTTGTTGGTTGTAATTCACTTGAATATGTGTTAGGCAGATGGCAGATGCACCTTGAAGGGTGGCTTCTTCTCAGTATTTTGAAAACTGTGTAGACTGTTGGTTATAATGTTTACTTTGAATATATGATATATGATAAATGCACCTTGAAGGGTGGCTTCTTCATGGTATTTTTGAGAGCTGTGTAGACTGTTGGCTATAATGTTTACTTTGAATATATGATGGCCTGCATCTTGAATGTTGGCTCTTTCATGGTGTTTCCAAGCTTGAATGTTGGCTTTTTCATGGTGTTTCCCAGCATTGTAGACATGTTGGTTCTTTCATGGTGTTTTTAGCATCGCAGGCCCTTTCATGGTGTTTTTAGCATTGTAGAAAATTGAATTTCACATCATGCACACTGTATTTCATGATTAAGAGGCCCTTTCATGGTGTTTTTAGCATTGTAGCATTGTAGAAAATTGAATTTCACATCATGTACGCTGTATTTCATGATTAAGAAAATATTGACATATTGGATGGTATTATTTTTGTTAGAGACGTTAAGTGTTTAACGTTAATTGGATGGTATTATTTTTGTTAGAGACGTTAATGCTGTGATAAAGAAACACGCTAATGATAATAATAATAATAAACTTGCTATATTGTTGAAATTTATCTTTGTTATATCACTCATTATAAAGTGTTTTGATATTCACTATTTTGTAGTTACAATCTGTGATGAAACACACTAATAACAAGTGTTTAGAGATTCACTGCTTTGCAGTTACAATTTGTACTAAAAGACATTGATAACTTGTTTTGGTATTATAGTATTAAAAATTAGAACTAGTGATTGGACCAGTCCTTCTAATAAATTGGGTTTTAAACCAGAACTAGTCAAATAGGGAGTGGTTAGATCTCAATGAACTGGTTTTAAAAAAACACATGAAATAATTAATCAAAAAAAATATTTTTAAGATTTAAAACCATAATTCCAAACTAATAATCAATATGCAAAATTCGCTCGTATATATGCCATTTAAAGGTGAATATATCAAAATAGCACCAAGTGCAATACATAACAACAACAAAATATATAATCAAGGAGGCTTTAAAGGACCTCTAGAGTCTAAAACAAAGCCTACAAGCTACTGGGCCATTGGGCTACTACAAGTCTACATATATGATATTAGTGATCAACATTATGACTTGAAAGTTGAAACTTCTCATGGTTGAGTCTTGACTCCCAAACTTTGCAATTGCTTTTGCCACAAATTTCTCTACTGGTTCAATGACTTGAGTCCCAAACTTCTGAAAGTATTTTGCCTTAACATGCCCTTACTTCATTTGGTGCTCCACATGGCTTTACATGGCCTTGTATCCTAACCCAGTGTTGCTTGAACTTGTTAATACCCCTTCTTTCAATAGATTTTTGGCCGTATTTGCGGATAATTTTGCCATCAATCCTATCACAATGAGTCCATACAGTATCCTTGGATTTTGGAGGCATGGTGACTACTACTTAGCTCAAACTCTCTATTGTTCCATTATAGCAAAAACTTAACATTCTCCAAGTTCACAATGAAGCTCACAAAAACTCTAAATGGGAGGGGGTGCTTCCTTTTATTAGTTTGGAGAGGGATTGTTTTTGGAGGGAATAAACCCTTATTTTCCCGCTAAACAACCTCACAAGCCTCCAAGAATGCCTTTCGTAAGTCCTAGGCTGACTTGGCAATGCACTGGTCGGTTTATGCCTAGTTTGTCTAAAAAAAGGGCGAATGAGGGCTATTGATCGGGTTTTTTTACCGGTTTAGTTGGTTTGGCCAATGATCGACTAGTTTGACCGGTTGAGTTGAGTTGGTCAATGAACCGATTGGTTTGACCAGTTTCCGGTTTAGACCGACTGGTTTTTAATACTATGTGTGATACACATTGATAGCTAGTGTTTTGATATGCACTGCTTTGCAGTTACAATCGTGTTTAAGCACATTGATAATGAATGTATTGATATGGGTGTCTATTTAACCTTTGTTGATCACTATTTGCTAACCAGTGATTAGAAATATTAAGCCTTTTGTTGATCACTATTTACATTACATGACAATGACATGGAATTTGGAATGCTATAAGATGGTCATTTGGCATCATTAATATGTAATATTAGAGATATAGTGGTGGGCATATACATTATAGAAAACAATTTTGATCATCATAATGAAATTGTCTTTTGTATGCAATTTCACATTCTAAAAATTCTAAAAATGCATGTCTAATCGATGTTTTCCTTGCTTCAGATAAAATGTATACATTTTAGAAAACAATTTTGATCATCATAGTGAATATTTTTTGTTATGTAATTTCACATTCTAAAAATTCTTAAAATGCATGTTGAATCAATGTTTCCCTTGGTTAAGACAAAATGCCAAGTTCAATATTTAATGTTACAATTGCTCTATCTTAATAGTGCTACACTATTGGCATACACCCTCATGATTTTGTAATATTTGATGATGGTAAATGGAAATCTATGATTGTCACTCTAAACATATTTGAAGATCTATTTTCAAAGACATGTTCCATTAACATAACTTTATGTATGTTTAATTAAAGGTTAAGTTTCAGGGGACATTTGAACATGAAATGAGAACAATATTTCATATAGCATTAGTTCTAACAACTTTCAAAATTGTTGTAATAAGATTCAAAATAATTAAAAATGCAAATTTAAAAAAATGACTAAACTCTCTCTCATCATTTAATTGCCGAAAGCTCATTATAACAATGCAGCCTAGCTATTCACAATGAGAACAATATTTCATATAGCATTATTTCTAACAACTAACTTTCAAAACTGTTGTAATAAGATTCGAAATAATAAAAATTATAACAATGCAGCCTAGCTATTATTCACAATAAGAACAGTATTTCATATAACATTATTTCTAACCACTAACTTTCAAAACTGTTGCAATAAGATTCAAAATAATAAAAGATGCAATAGGCAGTGTAGAGTCATTACCAACATAATGTTAACTTTCAAAACTGTTGTAATAAGATTCGAAATAATAAAAATTATAACAATGCAGCCTAGCTATTATTCACAATGAGAACAATATTTCATATAACATTATTTCTAACCACTAACTTTCAAAACTGTTGTAATAAGATTCAAAATAATAAAAGATGCAATAATAAGCAGTGTAGAGTCATTACCAACATAATATAATGTCTTTACAAATTAGCACAACCACATGAGTAAATATGTGGATGGTGATCATTTTCCCCTCTTAAAATGTTATTTACAATTTGTAATGTGATGCCATTGTTATTTTACTATATTACTATTTGTTATTTAATAATTTACATAGTAATTTCGTAAATATAAACATTAATTTAGAAATATAAAATAGTTAATATTTGAAATTTCATTTATTATTAATGTAAATGAAACAACCAAATATACTATCATCTTTTATAATCCCGAAATTAAAAAAAAAAAAATTTAAAAGAAAATTTAATATTTTATAAATAACAATCCACACATAACCAGAACTAACAGAACTATGGCCCTTCTTTTTTTCGCTCGCATTCAACTTTCTATTCAATGAATAAGAATCCTCAAAATTGTACCGCCATGGACCATTCATAGTTTTGCATAAGAAAAGCTCTTGCATTGATATGACTGCAAAATCAGGTGTTTGAGAGATTGCACATGTCACAGATTTGATCGCTGAATCAGGAGGATGAGAACAAATCCATCTACTGCGGGGTTTCATATGCATAGCTGTAAACACTAATACAGACACATTCAACTCAGTTCTTGATATGTGCTTCTTTAAACAACCAACCCATCTTTTCTTGCTGGCTTGATATACTCTGGTTTAAACATCAGAACAAATCTGGTTGATATACTCTGGCTTGAAATACTCTGGTTTAAACATCAGAACAAATCTGGCCGGGTGAAGCCCTCTTGAATTCCAAAATGGTATCAGCCACCGAAAGGGACAACAATGGGCGGCCATTGCAGGAACGAGAATCGCTGGTCCTAAATCCTCTGAGCAGGCTGACCCGCAGGCTCCCTGATCCTCCAAGTTTGCTGAGATCCGGCAATGCCTGTGATGAATTCATTGAAATGGTGGCAGACAGGAGCGTTTTGAAAGTAGCAAACACCGTGTTTAAATTTCATGGCTCCTCGCAGAATTGGCATAGCGTACAAATTCCAGAAATTCTCCCCCAGAAATCGAACCTGCGTTTATCGTTTCCAGCACAGGCGTATCCACTCATACGTGATCTACGTATAGCTTTAGCTTATTGGCTGATAGCGTATACAAAGATTTTCTTCGGCAGCATTAAATCTGGTGCATATTTTTTTTGTCTGCCATGACAGACAGCTGGTTCGCCTGCACAATTATGTTCGACTTTATTACTACGATCCAGCGACTGGCAAACCCGGGTCGCTGCCGGCTAACGTTTCGGCGGCAGTAAACGGTGTGGCTCTGTGCGGCACGCCCGCTGTTATTCGGCTGGCTCGGCGACAAACTCGGGCGCAAGAAAGTGTACGGGATGACGCTGATGACCATGGTGATCACCAGGGTAGGAATTAGCAAAGATGGGTTGTGTTTAGGTTAGGGAATTTTATAAAGGGCGAATTATACCTTAAATTTTTGTGTCTTTTGGCCGGTAATATCTTGTGTATTTTTAATTTTGCTGACGTGTATTTTTATTAGATTTTTTTTTTGGCTATCTTATGTATTTTTATTTTTGGTGATGTGTATTTTTATTATAAACCGTTTTGTAAATTATTATCTATTTTATTATTAAAATAAAAATAAAATTTTCTCAGTTACATTTACCTTGTAAGAGGGTTTATTCAATTAAGATGGACAAATTATTTCATCTTTTAATACTTAATTTATTTATTTATTTTTTATTTTCATTTTTTTTTTAATTATATTTTTTTAACATAAATTTTAACATCTTTTTAAATTGTGTTACATGTGAACAACAAATATGGTTTATTATAACATGTCTTGAAGTGCCAACTATAAGATAAAGTAACATCTTTTTAATTGTGTTGAAATGAAGCATGGTTTATTATAACATTGCCTGAAGTGCCAATTATGAAGAGATGATTAACTTCACCTCATTTATTATAATGTTGTGATTAAATCCAATTGAAGTGATAAATTTCACTAGCCTTTGGTTTTTATTGTATATGTTAATTGTTTAATTTAAAATTTACTAAACTTTTTATAATAATCTTTCAAAAAAGATAAAAATAATTTTAGTTTTAATTAATATTGTTTTGCCAAGAAATTCTCAATTAAATTTAGTTTCAATTTGATATGAGCTGTAATTATGACTAAGAAAGAACTAAATGAAGGAAAGGAGTTGAAAGTGTTATTCAAATGTAAGAAAAGGAAAATGAGGGAAAATGTGTTTGAGCAATAGAGTATAAAGTGTATATTATGGCATTTTATGAGATATAATTTTACATAAAAATAACTAGGAAAAAATAATTCCAATCTCCTAAATATGTTAAGAATTTAGGATATAAAATGAGATAAATTTACATACGTTGCATTTTAGAGGAAGCATATCAATCTGTGCTCTAAAATGATGAGAATTTCAACATCCCAAATATGTTAAAAAATTACTATGTAAAATGAGATAAATTTACATAAGTTGCATTTTAGAAGAAGTATATCAATCTGTGCTATGAAATGATGAGAAATTGACACATAAAATAAAAGAAAGAAAGGGAGTTAGTTTAAAATGATAAGAAATTAGCACACAAAACAAAGAAAAAAAATGGAGTTAGTTTGTGGATGAGACATTAGGAGTGGAGTAGAGGCAAACCCTATAATTTCACATGAAAATTAGAATATGTGCACCATGAGGGTACTGAAATTACATGAGGGTGACATGATAGCCATGGATGAGAGGTTAGATTAAAATTATTCCTTTCATTAAGCATTCATTTGATATCATATCCCTAGGACAATTTTTTTTTTTAAACATCTAATCAGCGTATTACTAATTAAATGAATCTCAACACAATAATCCATTATCATTTAAACATCAATTCTGAATAAATATTAAATCATACAAAATACCCCTCTAAAAACCTTTAATGATAATAAAAAACTTTAATGGAAATTTAATTTAACTAGAAACCTTTAATGATATAAAAAACTTCAAGCACAATAAAAAAAACTTTAATCAAACTTTAAAGTAATTAAAAACTTTAATGACAAATAAAAACTATACAGGACATAAAAAACTTTAATTTAATATAAAAATTTAATTTAATAATCAAAATCATATAAATTTCAAACTACAACCACTAATTTCTAAACAAGTGTTAATGGAATTTTATTTTGAATATATATTTTAAAGACCATATTTATAATTATTGTTAATGAATATTGAAATAAAAGTAATAGAAAATGAAATATAATTAAAATAAGTATGATCCTAATAAATTATAATTTACAATATTTTACAAATGACAATAAAAACCTTTAATGACAGTAAATTCAAACTTAATTAATTATAAAATTATTATCTTAATCATATAGATTTCAAAACTACATATAACTAATTTCACAAACCAGTGTTAAAAGAAGTTTAATATTATTTAAGAACCATATTTATATATTAATCTTGATAAATATAAAAAATAAATATAATTAAAATAATTATGATCCTAATAAATTACAATTTTAAAAATATAAAAATGAAATATAATTAAAATAATTATGACCTTAATAAATTATAATTTAACAATAATTTAATAAATTGATAATCTCTAAGATTGCTATTTGTTGTGCATCTCAAACATCTATTTATTGATCTCAATAATAGACCAGTCTTCCATGAATCTTTCACATCCTGAAGATGAACCATCATTGCTGGTTCGAAAAGTCGAACATAACAAAAATCTATTGCGAGATGAATCCAGAAAATGATTTACACAAGTATGAATATCGCAAAAACTTGAAATATGGAATGAAGACATGCTAGGCCATGTAACAGATTTTGCTACTTCAAGATTACTTGGTGCAACCTTCACTGATTCACATACTTCAACACTTGCTTTGAAAGGATCTATGGGCTACATGGCTCCAGGGATGCATTTTTTAATCATTACTTTCATGTACCTTTTACCATTAACAATTTTGTATGGACCATTTTAGTAAAATTGGTTGAATGTTGACTTTAATGCAGAGTAGGGTTGGGCTAGACTGTTTCCATCCCAGGAGATGTTTACAACTATGGCATTTTGTTATTAGAAATGCTCACTAGAAAACGACCAACCAATGACATGTTTGTTGGGGACTTGAACTTGCACAAGTGGGTGAATTTGGCATTCCCAAACAAAATAAATGAGGTAATCGACAATAGCATTTTTAGGGAGGTGAATGGAGATGAATCCAAAAAAAATAATGACTATAAATACCTAGTTTCTTTGCTTCGCATTGGTTTGCTTCATTCCAAAGATTCACCTAAGGAACAACCAACTATGAGAGATGTGGTAATAGTGTTAGAGAGTCTCAAAGAAGAGTTGGAGGCAAATTCAATGGTTTCTATGAAATTAAGACCAAGCATATCTAACTTGCTTGGAGATAACACTGCAATAAAAAATATTGCTCTTGCATCTGAAGATCAAAGTTCTTCCACATTTTAGTTTGTTTTACTTCTTATTCTTCGAGCAAATATTTGTTACTATGCATTCTCTATTTCTTTTTTTTTACAAATTCGGTTGCTATAGTAATCTCTGAAAAAAGAGAGGGAGTCAGGACTCCTGAAATACAATAGGTGTCGAAGAAATTCAGGATCTGAGGAGTTACATAGCAGAAAGATCTCCTTAATCCTGCTCGTTCTAGTTTTAAGAAATTCTCGATAGGAATAGATCCTTACAAATTGGAGCAGCAGAAATTGACATTGAAAAATCATTTCTGATCCATGCTAATGTGTTTGTGATGTTGTGCTATATTTACCTCCAGCATTTCTTCACCTTCCTTTTGACTGGCGCTTGAGGGATTTGAGATTTCGTTGATGGAGATTTTCTTCATAAGATTCAGGGCTGCGATAATCTCTTCAGCTTGGCTGCCTCTTATAGACCAATGATTAAACTGTTGAGGGAGGAGAATGATCCTGTACTGGATAAGATCGAAGGTATTGGAAAACTGCCTATGAGTACAAATAAGGAAACAGACAAGTCCTCTCGGCCACTAGAGTTCGGCAAGATGGCATTCAAATGGTCTATTGAAATCAAGGACACTGAGAGGTAACGATGAGATGGGCAGGTTGGACGAAAGTCGACCTCGAGGGAAGAAAGGGGACCCGGAGAGAGGCAAAGGGTGACTTGGAGACTTCTCATAAGATTCATATAGGCGAGAGTGTGAAGAGAGGAGGTAACGATAGAGCGTAAAAGGAACAGAGCTTTGGGGGAGTCGGATCTGCCCCAAATTCTGTTGCATTTAGAAGAGTTGATGGATGTCTGGGAGAGATAAGACCAGTTCTTTATGTCAGGAGAGGATGGATTGATGCAAGGTGAACAGAATCAGTTCATGGAAAAGGTTGATGACTTACCACAACATTGCAACATAAGCTGCCCATAATCCTATCGCAAGCCTTGTTTGCATGCTTGTCAGCATGAATACTGAGGTTACAGAGGATGTGGTGGTACTGCAGCTTGCCCAATGTTTGATTCAAGAGCTGGAATCTCTGGATGACCTGCTGAAGGAGGATGTTGGGAGACTCTTTTTGTTGGATCATAAGGCTTATGACCACCGAGGAATCTCCAAAAATCTTGGTTGTTTTTATTCCAAGCCCGTTGAGCTGCGTTAACCCCTGATAAAGAGCTAACGCTTCTGCCCGATTGTTGGATAAGTTCCCAAGACCCCATTCGTAATAGAGAACGCATTCCCCATTAGCATTAAGGATCAAGCCTCCTGCTCCAGCTATTCCTGGGTTTGACTTAGATGCTCCTTTAAAGAACAGATAGTAGCTATTGTAGTTTTTTAACCAGTTGGCAAACTCCTCCTCTTTTAACCTGATTTTCCATGGATGGATTTCCTGACTGCGCTGGACTTTCCCTATATTACCTTTCTTAATGTTGTTGTTTTTATCCAGGATGTAACTAATGAAACTTCTTTCCTCAATGCTATACTTTGTTGCATCGATGTTGCTATGTGATTTGACTGAAATGGTTCCGAGAGCAAGATTCTTTGCCTTATTGTTGACAATTCTTGATGCCGTATTTTTATCCTTAAAAGTTCTTCGGTTTCTTGCTAGCCAGATACTCCACAACATGGTGTAGGGGGAGGGTATTCCATACTCTCTTCACTAGGTTGCTTCCCTTATTTCCCCAGGGATAGCTCTTTTTCTAGGCAAGAATCACTTCCCCTATTGATTACTGGGAAGTCCATGGTAATTTATCAACAAGGTCTAGATTTTTCCAATAGTCCATAGCATAAGAACAATCGACAAAAAGATGATGCAAGGTTTCTTCGGCGCCACAGCAATTAGGGCAATGAGATGGACCGTTAATACCCCTCTTTTGCAAGTTCTCTATTGTTAAGATTTTCCCTTTTAGAAGGGTCCATGTAAAGAATTTGATTTTAGGTAGTGCCTCTGGTTTCCAAACGATTCTCCATTGGTTCCATAATGGCATGGGGAAGGTGTTGTAGCTGATATGCTAATTTCTTGCTTGAATAGAGTAGTCTGATCTTGAGGGGTCCCAACGGAAGCCATCCTTCTCATTTTTTTAATAGGTGCTTTGCTATGGAGCAGAGACAGAAGAGCGGATAGACTGAAATTAATATCACTGGGGATAGCAGGGAAAGTCCATCCAAGCCAGATATGATACAAGGGATCCCATCTAGATATTTAATCAAGATAAAAGATCCCCTTGTTGTTGAGGAAAGTCAAAATAGGAATAGCTTCATCATGCCTGTTTATTGGCTGTTGTCCCAAGATTTTGTCAGCCCCAATGTTTATGCTAGTTCCTCCCCTAGGGACTTTGGAAATATTCTGAGCCATCAAAGGAATAGCTTTTTTGCATAGCCGCCAAATTTTTGAGGAGTCCCTATTGGGGATATCAGAGTCTAGAAGCTGCTGTCTGGGGGAGTTCAGATATTTGGTTTCCAGAACCCGTTTCCACCACGCCGGAGGACTAGTGATGAGCCTCCAAACTATCTTCCCTCCGAAGGCAAGATTAGTGAAAGTGGGTGACCTAACATCGAGACCCCCTCTGTCCTGTGCCTGAATAACTTGTTTCCAACTGACAAGGTTGAATTTCTTCTTATTGTTTTTCCCTCCTTGCCAGAGAAAATGTCATAGGGCAACTTCCATTTTGTGTAAGAAAGAAGCTGGGGCTTGGAAAAGAGAAAAGCGATAGAGGGGTAAAGAAGAAATACCTGATTTAAGAAGGATGAGACGGCCTACTGGGTTGAGCCACATTGAACCCCATTGTTGAACTTTCCTCTTCATCTTGTCAATGATGTTGTCCCATGTTCCTGCTTTCAAAGGTCTTAGGCTCACTGGCATGCCCAGGTAAGAGAAATGAGTCCAGTCTAAATTGCAAGAGACTCCAAAAATGTTTGCAATGTTGTGGATGACCTGATTTGGAGCATTCCATCCATAGGTACAACTTTTTTGCTGGTTGATCAAGCCTCCGGAGTACCCCATAAATTGATCAAGAAGAGACTTGAACCTCAGTGCTATGGTGGTGGAGGCTCCTCCAATGAGCAAGGTGTCGTCAGCGAACTGTGAATGGTTGATATTCTTGGCGAGAGGGGAGATCCATGGTCCAGAGATGCAAGCAGAGATAAGACTAAGGAAGGGAAACTCAAACCCCATCTTCTTTAAAACAACAAAGAGGAAGGAGTTCCTAACTCTATCAAATGCGTTGGCCAGGTCAAGTTTGAGGATGAATCCTCTCTCCTTCGTGGATAGACTCGAGTGAATGACTTCTTGCACAAGCAGGATAGAGTCAGTGATTTGTCTGTTGGGCAAGAACCCTCCTTGGTTTTCAGAAATCAAAGACGGAAGAAGAGGTTTGAGTCGAGATGCTAAGATTTTGGACAAGATTTTGTAAGAGGAATTGCAGAAGGATATGGGCCTAAACCGAGAGAAGGGAGAAGGTCAATTTTCTTTAGGGATGAGGGCAAGGAAAGTGGCATTAGTGTAACCGCCTATCTTACCCTTCCGCTGAATCCACCTAATCATCTTGATTAGATCCTTTTTTATTAAACCCCAGAATTCCCTGTAGAAACATATGGGGAATCCGTCAGGCCTAGGCGCCTTATCAGGATTCAGAGTCCAAATCACACTTCTTATTTCCTCCTCTTCGATTTCTTTATTCAGGTTGTCATTCATGTCCTTGGTGAGACCTTTAGGGAGGTATTGAAGAAGGTCATCATAATCCTCTTCTCCTTTGGTTTTAGTCAGCAGGTCTCTGTAGTATTCTGTAGTAATGTTTCTAATGGCCTCTTGAGTGTTTTGCTGATTTCCCTCCTTATCCAAGATTGAACAAACATTATTCCTGAGTTTTCAAGCTGTGGCCTGCTTCTGAAAAAATGATGTATTTTTATCTCCACCTTGGAGCCAAAGTTGCTTGGATTTTAGCCGCCATTTGGATTCTTCTTCCCTGCTTATATGACTCAGTTGAGAGTAGAGAATCCTTTTTTGCTCCATACTCTGCTGGGAGAGTCCTTGTTCTTCTATCATTCTCTGAATATTCTCTAGATCGCTCTTAACTTTATTTTTGGTCTCCTCAGGTTCCTTATAATTAACTCTTGCCCATTCTTTGACAGCATGCTTGACTTTTCTTTGTTTGGTTTCCCAAATGAAACCTGATGATCCTTCTACATGCTGATTCCACATTCTTTGGACAATTTCTCTAACAACTGGAACCTCATTCCAGAGGGAGCTATATTTAAACGGAATGGGCCCAAGGGGACAATGAGTTTCCAACGTGAGGGTAATGGGATAATGATCAGAGGTTGATGAGGTGAGAACATTGGCATATCCCACGAAGAAAGAGGAAAGGAAAGACATGTTGATGAGAAACCTGTCCAGTTGTTCCATTATGTTGCCCGAGCCAGGTCTGCAGTTGCTCCAAGTGTACCTACGATTTTTTGGGGCAACGTCCACTAGGTCGTGGTCTTGAATGATAGCCTCCAGCCGACCTCTGAAGGGATCTGGAGAAAAGGTGCCTCCCCTTTTTCATTGGCATGCATAATGATATTGAAGTCACTTGCCACTATGATATTTGAGCTTAGCTCACCATCGATACTAGCCTGAAGGTCGCCCCAACATGTTTCCTTTTCTTTGTAGTGGTTGGGGGCATAGACATTGTAGATAATTACAGTTTGGTTATTTGTTCTGCTATCTAGCGCTGTTGTGATCCAATGCTGCTGTAGATTTACTGAAGCGCAGTTCCACTTGTTGTGATCCCAGAGGGTGGCTATCCCTTGCATCGCTAACACACCCTTTGTATTGATTCTGCTAGTCTATAATGCCTCTCATTACTTGCTGATCCTTTTTTGTTCCTTGAATCAGTAATATTTCTGGCTTTTCACTGTGGATTAAATCTCTGAGGGCGGAGATTTTGAAGGGGTGCCCTAACGCTCTACTGTTCCAAGACAATATTTTCATCATTGGATACTTGGCATGCAGAGAGGTGCTCGCCTCTCTTGCTCTTTGTGGTTTGCTTATTTTTCTTGATGTCCCTGAATGAAAGACTCTATTAGGGTTTGGGTTCCCATGGCTATATCTTTCTGAGCGTTCTCGTCCCTATGTTGCTTAGCTAATTTTCTAACAGGTCCAGGTTTCTTATGGGTATCGCTGGCAGTTCCATGTTCTTTAGAGCTGCTTCTGGTATGTCTAGAAAGAGAGGGTTCTAGAGAGGCTTACGATGAGGTGATCAGAGAGGGAGGGGGGGGGGGGGGCTCAGAGGGCACATAAAGGTTCAGGGGGGGCTGAGGAGGATCCATAGAGGATGCATCAAGGGAAGATAAGACTAAGAAGGGATTAAAGGAAGAGGGGATAGGTGGATCAGGAGGGGGGTGGACAGTTGAAGAAGGGGGGAGGAAGATGGATGAGAAGCAGAGGGAGCTGGAGGAACTGATTCCTGGGAGGGTTTGGGTGGAGGGGCAAACTTCTTCTTTTTGTCCGTTTCCCATTGGCCCTCTTGATCGCCGCTTTCTACATCAACAAGTTTAGGGCATCTGTTGGCGAAGTGTCCATATTTGTGGCATACCTTGCATTTAAAAGGAATCTGCTCGTAATCCAGCTGCTGGATATGTCTCCATTCATCGACTTTCAGTTTTATTGCTTCTGGTAGACCTTTGCCAAGATCCACTTCGACACAGATCGTTGCGCAGGGCTGCATGTTATCTTTTGGCTCACTGCGATCGATGTATTTTCCCATTGCATTCCCGATGGCACATATAGACTCATCTCCCCAGCAATGGAGGGGGAGGTGAGGGAGACGAACCCATACTGGGACAACACTGGGGATGTCCAGTTCAGGATCAAAGTCTGGAGTCCATTTGTTGAGGTAGAGGCCCTTGGAGTCCATAAAATAGGGCCCGTTTCTAAAGATTAAGTCCTTATCCTCTTTGGATTCGAAGTGAAAAGTGAAGTACCCTTTCCCACAAAAGATGATGGAGATTTTCCCTTGGATCTTGTCAGCCCAGTTTCTTTCAACCCATCTTTGTACAGTTCTAGGAGAAGGCCAGAGGCTTGTAAATTGCCCTATGAGACCTTTTTCAGCAAGAGAGAAAGCCGCCATGCGTGGCAAGGCCGAAGGCAACTGAACTTCCTGGAGCACATCTAACTTCTTGACAAATTTTGACAGAGCAGGCCTGGGGCGCTGCGGAGGTAGGGATTTCACTAGTTCAGAGAAGGCAGGCTGAGAGTCGACCCCCTCCAGAGGCGGATCCGAGGGGGCCATGGCCGGAGGCCAACGCCCAGGCAGGCGCAGAGATCACAGGGGGACGCAGCAGAGGGCTTGCGGGCGCGACAGAGGAGCAGAAACAGATCATAGATTATGCATTCTCTATTTCTTGTTATAAAAAAAAATAATTGAATTTTTGCTGCACCTAAAAGGATTATTATTTAAAATTAAATTATAACTTATAAACATAAATATTAGCCTAATGAACTATTTCTATGATTCATGGACCATGTATGACAAAATGTTTGGTGTTGAATTCCAATTTTATTTGTGAATTTTTACTCTTCATATTGGACATCCAATTGACAAGTGATGAATGGCAGTTATACTATACAACTATACATTGTGGTGGAAGTGTGAGGATAAATATTGCGAACCTACCAATCGATTTTACATATAATCTCTATCTTATGTGTTACCTGCAAAGTTTGTATTACACCTGTAATTTTGGGACATGGTTATTTGAGCTCCCTGCAACTTTTTGAACAGTCATATTGTATGGTTTCTTAGATCCCAATGAACCCTGGGTTTGTTACTTGTTCCTATTGATAAAGAGCACAAGGTTTTGAAAATGGAGGTTTTATGTTAAGTTCATCCCACTAGCTTAAATAGACAGAGGGTTTCCTCAATATTGTATAATGCTACTATTGTTTCAAAATCAGTGTCATGACCAAGGTGTCTTTTATTCCTTACATCTCTCAGTGGCTTTCTCATTACCGAATTCAATGAAGCTTTGACATTACTCTGTCAATATTGTTCAGTAGAAAATAATACTTTAGACATTGAGTTTGATATGTCAAAGCTAATTTTACATTGGTTCTGGTTTTTTCCCTTACATTTTCTCTTGCTCTAGTGATTGCTCTGTTTAATAGACCCTCTTCATTGACTAAAAGAGTTGCAGGCACATCTGAGTCCCAGCAACCATTTAGTTACTTAATATTTGATGGCCTTGAAGCCCATGCAGCTAATTCATACTGTTCCTGCATGCAAAAACTCCAACAACGACCAATATCAATCACTATTCTTTGGTTGATAGTCGTGTAGTACACACATAAGTTAGCATAGAAAAAAGTTCTGAAATTCTAAAGATTAAGGAGAATGAAAGAAAGTTTTCAAACAATTAGGGCCAAGATAAAGATAGACACATCTAATTATAATATTTTCAAAGGAAAATGGATATGATACGTTCCATGAATAGCTGACCTGAGATTGCACCCTGCTTCCTTTCAACGATACATCATTCCTAAATTTGGTTCAAAGAAGAAGTGGGCTTTTGTGGGCAATTTTATATCTGTGTATGCTATATCATGTTAATTCATCTTTTAAAAGTTGCCCTTCTTTTCAAAGTTCATTCAGACATGGACATTGGCTTCATTTCTGTAAGATTCGTTGGTGACTCTTCTTGTTAGTTGAGTAGATTTTGACTCGAAGCATTCAGATAATGTCAAAGTTTATATTGACATAAAATGGTAACAAGAATTTTGGGCTCCTTTTCTCACTCACTAAGAGCCTTGAAAACCTGACTTTGAAATCCATTATGCTCTCCTCTCCAATAAACCCAAAGTTGCTTCTTCCTTTTTTTCTTCGTTGCCAAGAGCGCAACCTATTGCTTTCCAGGTGGAGAAATGCACAACAAATCTTGCAGATGCCATGGAGTGCTATGAGAGGCACAGGGTTTGTGAGAATCATTCAAAAGCTTGAATTGTACTTTTTGTTGGCCTCTAGCGATGCTTTTGCCAACAATGTAGCAAGTATTACCTTTTGCTTCTGATGCTAGATCCTACCTGACTTGCAACAAGATTGATGGTTGGAGTATGCAAAAAAACATTAACTCATTCTCACTTTGTTATATTTTCTATTGACAGAATCTCCAACAAATTACTAACATATGTTTTTATTTCTTCTGAATTTCAAAAACTGAGTACATACATTCCTAGATAATCATATATCTAATTCCTCTTCTATCATTACTAAAATTACTAAAATTTGGATGAGTTGGAATTTTCCCAAAAAGGAATCCAAGCTCCCTATTTTTCTAAAAAAGACCCTTTTTTCAAATTTTCCCTCCTACAAATCCAGTCTATTTTCTAAACTTAATAAAAAACTACTTTCATCTATATCCACAATAGTAGATAAGATTTTATTTTATTTATTTATTTTTTTTTTTTCTAACATCATTCCTATCCAAACTTTTTGATCTTTAAACTAAAACAAAACATGGTTACTAATAAAATAAAGAAATCTAATTCTTTCCACATTTCATTTGTTTTTTTTCCAATTTCAAGAGTAAGACGCTCTTGCATTAGACTCTTGGAGAAAGAAATTGTCCACGATCTCTTGAACATTTGTGCAATGCTTGGACATATCTGCAACAGTCATCCAAGTAGCATCCTCCAATTGTTGATTTCTCCAATTCACCAAAAATTGGAAGTACTCTTTTCCTCTATTTTTTTCACCACTTTTCGATCTAATAACCCTTCAATTTCTTTTGGATTTGCTTTGGGCATTTGTTTGTCCCATTCAACAATATGATCTACTTCACTGGAAGACTCATCGTATGAAATGTTCCCTGAAATGAATACAAATAAAAAACATTAAAAATTGGGGAAATACCAACCATGTTTGAAAGCTCCACTTCATAAACATTTGAGGAAAATTTTCTTAAAATTTTACTAGGTTTGATCTTCTTGAGTTTTAGCTCATTGTAAGTTCATTTAGGAAATTGTTCTTTCCTCAAATGTAATATCACTAAATCACCAATCTCAAAGTTTTGTTTCCTTCTCTTTGAATCATCCCTTTGTTTGTATTTGCTGCCACTTTTCTGTAGTTGTTGCTTAACTCTTTATTGCAATTCTTCCATGCTCACTGCAAATTATTCACCTTATACACTCCTTATATCTTTTTTTCCCAAATTCCTCAATTCATATACTCCCCTTGGATGCATTCAATACAAGATTTGTAAGGGATTCATACTTGTACTTCTGTTGGGTCCATCATTGTAAGAACCTGATCCCATTGTTTAGAAGTTTCACTTACCAAGCTTCTTAGGCTGTTTCCCAAGCCCATATTCACAACTTCTGTTTGTCCATCAGTTTGTGGGTGATAGATGAGTTGAAATTAAGGTTAGTGCCCAACTTCATGTATAATGTTCTCCAAAAATGACCGACAAACCTTCCGTCTCTATCATATACAATACTTCTAGGCAATCCGTTCAACCTTGTGAACTCTTTAAAAAACAAATTGGCAACATTGGTGGCATCACTAGTTTTGCTAGAAGGTATAATTGTGTCATTTTAGAGAATCTATCAACCACAAAATAGATAGATTCATTACCTCTTTGAGTCCATGGAAATCCCAACATAAAGTCCATGCTGACTGAATCCCATGGCCTAGTAGGAATTGGTAATGCCTTATATAAACCTGTATTTTGACTTCTTCCCTCGCATGTTGGTAGATCCTATATTTTGCAACTAACCATTTCACATCATCTAGCATGCTTGGCCAAAAATAAAAAGCATTCAATTGAGCAAAAGTTTTATCTTTCCCAAAGTGTCTTGATAATCCTTCGCTATGATTTTCCTTGATAAGATTTTCTCGCATAGAACATTTATGAACAATTTGCTATCTTTAAATAACAATCCTTCTTACAACATAAATCTCAACCATGGAGTTCTATCACCACTAACTGGATTTTTACAAGCAACATATGCATCTTTAAAATCAACATCTTCCTTCTACATCTCCTTCATTTCATCAAATCCTAAAGTGCTGATTTGAAACTCATGCAAAATCAAATTTATTCTACTTAATGCATCAACAACCTTATTTGTTTTACCACTTGTATGCTTGATGACAAATGTGAAATTTTGCAAGAACTACACCCATTTAGCATGCCTCTGATTCAATTTGGCCTAACTGTTTATAAAATGTAGAGCATGGTTATCAATATAAAGAACAATTCTTTGGGCATAAGATAATGCCTCCATTTTTTTGGAAGCTTGAACTATAGCACACAACTCTTTTATCATAAGAGGAATACTTCTACCTTGCTTCATTTAATTTTTCACTGAAATATGTAATCGCCCTTCCTTCTTGACTTTGGACAACTCCAATAAAAACTCCACCTGCATTTGTCTCAACTTGAAAACATTTGTTAAAATATGGTAAGGCTAATACATCCTATTCAATTATCTGTTGCTTCAATATTTTAATATTTCTATCAGCTGCTATAATCCATTTAAATGGTTTCTTATTATCCTTGATTGTGTCAACAATGGGTGCATACAAACTATTGAAATTCTTTATAAACTTTCAATAGAAACTTGCAAGACCGTGAAAGCTTCTTACCTCAAACACATTCCTTGGAATAGCCCACTTAATGATTGTCTTCTCTTTATTTGGATCCATCTTCAATCCTTCTTTAGAAATCACAAATCCTAGGTATACCAGCTCATTCTTCATGAAGCTACATTTCCTTAAATTTATCAACAACTTTTTTTGCTGCAAGGTGTTCAAAACTAATTTGAGATGCTCTTCTTTTGTTTGGATATACACTAAAATGTCATCCAGAAAAACAATAACAAATTTACTTGTAAATTCTTTCAAAACTTCATTCATTAATCTCATAAACATGTTAGGTGCATTGGTAAGGCCAAAAGGCATTACCAACCCATTGTAGCGGCTACAACCACCCTTCAAAATTTTGCCTTAGCCTGTTTTGGAGCCTCCCTACCAACCTTACACAACACTTTGTCTTGCTTCGTCAAGCACTCAAGATTCAAGTGTTTTCCTCGCACAAAGGCAGCTTGTCGATCACAGCTGATCCATTCCCCTCACAGTTTGCTCACACAGACTTGGTCTAGTTGCAGGTTGAGAAACATACCCTTGAAAATTGCGCATTTCTAGAGGGCAACCAACCTTCCCTCCAGAAATTGCACCTCTCTGACAGCCTGCTGGGCTCCAGGATTGTGCAATCCTGCCAGCCAACCCTCCTAGCAGGATTTGCGCAAATTTTCCCAACAGTAGGTTGTTCAACCCAGGATTTGCGCATATTTGGGCAACAATCAGCTACTATGCCCAAAAATTGCGCAAACCTCCTGGGCAGTCAGCCCAGCTCCTAGCCAAAAATGCACATTTTTATCCAGCAGTTGAGCAGTCTCTTGCATGTGCAACTGAGTTGACCGGTTCCCTCCGGGACTGAGAAAAATAGACTTGCATGCATGGGATGCTTCTCCCAAGGTAGCATGCAAAGGAATCCCTTGTTTCAAGGATCAATGTTTAGCAGTTGGAGGTTACATGCAAGGAGCAATTCAGAAACCTCCCACCAAGTGTCGCTTCCCCTAGATTTGTGGCATGCACGTCACAACCTCGATGTTATTAAAACTCATCAACCAGACACTGCAGATCTCATTCCTGACATCAACCTTGTAGCTCTGACATCCCATATCACATCTAGGAGTAGTCGACACATTCAACTCAACTGTTTTGGGTAATCTCGCTTCCCATGCCTTGTGCTACATTTCTATCACTTTTTGTGTTTTCGCTTGTGGGAGTATTGTTTGCTTGATTTCTTTGAGTGCTTGATGTCATTTAAATGTATGCTAGCTTGTCCTAGCTCTGTTTTAGTTTTCGTTGCTATGTCACTACTATCACATGCATGAAACTGTTTTGCATGGATGTTTGCCCAACCAGCGAACTGCCTCACCCACATGCATGTTGATCCGTTTGCTGAATATTTCATTCATGTTTTGAATGCACTGTCAATCATTTATGCTATCACTTAGTGTCGCCATGCATTCACTGACTTACTTGCTTTTAGTCGCCCGTCGGCGAGTCAGGCCAACCTTGGCCTAGGCTTTGCTTTCACTAAGGCTGAATTGTGCAATCTGGGAAAGGAAGGCTCACCTTCCCCTCTAGATTTGCGCATTCCTACCCAACACTGGTCTCGAAGATTGTCTTGCGCATTTATGGAGGATAGTGGCTACTTGGCCCAAGAAATTACGCAAATCTGTCCCTAGGCCAGCAGTCCTTCCCAACTGGAATTGCGCAATCCCAGCAGTCAACAACCAGATTGGATTGTGCATTGCGTAGTTCCAACAATTAGTCAGTCTCCCAGTAGCCCAGACTGTGCCTTGAGCAGTCTTGGCAGTCAGTCTCCCGACCTCCCAACTGAAATTGCGCAACCTTCATGATCATTCACTTAGGTATGTTGCAAGTCAGTTCTTAAGTTCATTTTGGTTTTTGACTAATAGATTGCATGCTATGAATGTTTCCATGTCTCTAGGTATCATAGGTGTTCATCTGCCTCTCAACAATACAGGTGTAATGGTTTCTAGGAGAGCAGAGACAAGGACACCGTTCAGAGCATGCATGGGGATGTAGTCGATCAAGTGTCTATGAGCTTGCTTACTCACGAAGACATCAAGTTGTTTGTAGACAAGGACATCAAGTGGCAGCATCATGATACCAAATGCAACAAATTCAAGAGGAGGGTTGTTGACAACATGGAAGCAGAAGAAGGTTGCAAGCTCAAGCAGGTCCACTGATGATGAAAGCAACTTTGGAGACTCCAGCTATGGAGTGACGACGCGAAGGCAAAAGATGTAACAAAGGAGTTGCATGTGCTGAAGCAGCAACTCAGGAAAAACATGAAGTTGCGTAAACAGATGAATGAGTTGCAGTAGGATCAGAAACAATAGTGGGTGCAACATGCACTCACATATGAAACTGCACCTGACAAGTTAAAGATCCATCCCAACAACTAATACGGAGCATACATGGTGAGCAGTGTGGTTGATCACATGCAAGGGATTCAACAACATGCATGTCATTATGCGTAGGCATGCAATCCAACCCATTCAACACACTCACCAAGGCGAAGACAAGAAGCAAGTCAAATTGGAGCCGAACGGGTACTTCAACAAGTTGATGCGCATGACCACCAACACACACTTGAAGATCGGCACAGACACTATGCATAAGTGTGCTACTGGTTCAACTGCACCCAAGAAGACCATGCACATGTTAGTAGACGAGTTGGATGAAGGGGTTGAACCAATGCATCGGTTGCAACAGAAGCAAGAGTTCGCTTCAGCATGATGTCACCATGAGGTGCATGCACATCATCACGGATGACCAAGATTTGCATCATTTCACCAGCTTCACCATCACAAGCATGTCAAAGAGTTGGTCTCGCCACAACGGATCGATTGTTAGTGATGTATTGCAAGGCTTTCTCAAGCCATGTTGTCTCACATGAGTACATGTGCATTTTAATGTTGATTCATGTCAAGTGTAAGTCAAGTGTCAACAGTTGGATGTAACAGTGATAGAGTAGGTGAAGAGTCATGAGGGTAGTTGAACTGTCACAAAGGGGAATGTCAAGGTTCACCCTGCTCTTTGCTATAAATAGTTCCTCATAACTCATTGTATAGGATTTTTGGTTGGCCAAGATTTTATTAAGGCTATCTTGAAGAAGACTTAGACAGTATTGTAATGTGCCTTAGATTCTGCACTGCACGAAGCTAGTACATCTCTTTGGAGGAGCAGGCATATGTGGCTGTAACGTTCCACTATTGGGGCTAGCAGGTTTACATGGTGTATTGTATGACTGTGACTTACACTTCTTTAATAATAAGGGCCAAAACATTTTCATGCATATGTTGTTATTATAGTTGTACTATTTCGGTTGCCTTAATGATATATGTTGTTTAACTTACATACTTGTATATGAACTAATTTGTATGCAATTATATGAATCTTGTTGTTAATGTGTTGCATATGTTGTTAATGCTATCATCGTCTATGTTGACTGCTCTATCAGAAATCAGAAAAACCTTTCACATGAACCTTGCTATAACAACCGTCACACTCGTTCAGACTGATCTGTGAGTGTTGTTCGTGTTATCTTACCTTGTATGATGTGACTGCCGCATCCAAGTGGACTACTCTGTCGGAAGTTGTGCATGTCCTTTGTGTGGTGTGTTCTTAGCCGAGTTGGGACTGATCCCTTTTAAATTGAAACTCACCTTCACCTTCCTCTCCCTTCAAAGTATTGGAACCTCTCATACACCTTCCTTGACTCACTGCATCAATCACACCCTTGCTACTGCCAGAGTTATCTTACTTGCCTCTGTGCGACATCGCAGTCAAGGCATTACCTTATGACCCACTGCTGGGACTCCTACACCAAACTGTCTAAGGTCTATTTGGGACTTCTTACCGTGGAGATTCCCTTGACATGTTGGTGGGTCCAGCACTGTGAACATTTTTGGCGCTAGAAAGAGGGCGTGATGACAAGTAGTGTCCTCTCATCCAGTTTTGAACCTTTGCATATCTTTCATGTAGTCTTGCATTCTTCTTCCCCCAAGGTGTTTTTCGAATTGTGAAGATGTCTCCATCTCAGGGACACTATTCAATCTCTTGCCCACTCACACATATGATGATGAAGGCGAAGTGTCCTGGCTTGAGCACTTACATAACTTTCTTTCCATGATTTATTAGGAAGATGAGTTTATTGACGAACAGACCAGGTTGTTGTTCGCGTACACACTTCGCAAATCTCCATTTTGTTGGGTGCTTAGCCTACCGGCTGACCGTGCAATCATGTGAGCACTTCTGTGATCTTATTGAAGACATGTTCTATCATTGTGATCCAGACCATCTTGATTCAGACCATACTGATCACAAACTGTTACAACAACGAAGGGTTCTGCATGAATCCATTATTGATTTTTGGCAGCGCTTCCATGACTTGTAGTTTCAAGCTCCAAGGAGCCAGATGAAGTTTGTTTATCTCTGGGACTGGTTCGAGTACTGTCTTAAGAAATCTGCTTGTCCCAAGAGGAAGCTTGATGTTAAGCATTGCTCAATCTTCTTCATTGATGGAACTGCACAATCCCATGTGGGAGCAAGCAGTATCTCCATAGGCTGCCCGCCTCCCTCTCATTCAACAGTCCCACCATCGCCTAGTGATGTTGAGGATCATGTTTGCACATATGTTCACCCTTCACACTCTCCCAACATCACTCCACTCAATTTTTGCCTAGAGTTGGTTATGAGTCCTTCAAGTTCCCATATGCATTCTTTTCTTTGACCTTCGTCTTCGTACTCAAGTGTTCCTCCAGATGATGTTGTCTTGCGTTTTTCCATTTCTTCACTTGTTGTGGAGGAACAACCCACTGACAGAGTTGGTGTTGCACAACCAACATGCGCTGTCATTCATGAAGAGTATGAGTGGGAGCTTGAACATCAACACTTGGCGAAGGATGACTCCCTTCCATCCAAGCCCCCTTCTTTCTTTCGTAGCTTATTTGGTGAACCTGCCATCCATGATTTTTCATGTGTGTCTTCATCCACGGATGGACCCATTGTTGATCACTGGCAGGACTCACTGGATGCTAGTCCATCATTCGACAATGGAGAGGATAAGTTATTAATTGAAGATCCATTTGATCCTTCATTTGTATTTTCTAGAAACACAAAGGATGAGTTTGTTCTCTTTTCATCTACCCCTTTGTTTGATTCATCCAACCATGAGGATTTCGACCAATATCCTGAATTTTATGATCTTGGTTGTTGTGATATCTTCACCTCATCATTTGATCATGATGCTGATTCACTCATTGTTAATTCGCCTAAGCCACTGGTCTACAAAGATCCATCTATCAATGAAGTTGAAACCCCACAGACTGTCGAGGCACTTTAGCTCGAGCTGATGGTTATGTCAGGCCCTCGCTGTCTTGAGGTTGGATTTGCTTCTGATCAGGAAATTGTTCAAATACTCAAGCCTCCTCACCACTCATATGTATGCACTCAAGATCAATCCTACAATAAGATTTTACTTCCTTCACTCGAACTACACGATCCCATTTCTCATGCATTAGAGGAGTCTTACATTGCAAGCACTCATTTCCGATGCAAGTTATATTTTTTTTTTCTTTCGTTTGCTTGCATGTCTCTATCAAGAGTGTGATTTGCTTCAAAGATGCACGTAGTGTCACACAACACCATGATAAGCCCACAAACTTTCTATCATGCACATGCACTCACTTATGTCCCATGGGCACTTTGAAACACGAAGTGCGACTGTCTTCTTTGTTATATATTTCTTGTATGTTGGTCCACACAACTAGGTTACTCGCGGACCAAGCCTTCACCCACATGGGTCTAACAATGCGCCGATGGCTCCATTGGAAGTGTCACTTCATGTGATCATGCCCATGCATCGTTAGTGTAAGAGTAGGAATATTGTTTGCTTGCTTTGCTCTCATTTTTGCTTGGCTTTGTTGTTAGTTCGTTCGCTTGTTTTCTCTGTAGGTTTGTTCGCATGAAACCATGTGTGACTCATGAAATGAGCTAGGTAAAGTACAAGAGGGTTTGTACAACTATCACTACTTGGTTATTTGTCATCTTAACTCTGTATGATGAACTTGTTACTCTTAGTCCATGATCCGTTGAAGGAAAATACGTACTCTTTGAAGTGAATCTTAGTGTAAACACAACGCTTGCGCGCTAACTAGTATCACCTTCTCTAGTCGATTGTTTTTGGGTTAACCCTTGTCAACTCAGTCAAGTAGAGTAAGGTGAGGGGCGAAACCTTAACAGGCATGTTAGAGATATAATAAACTACTTCTCTTCTAGAACAACCTCCTCTTCTCTCATTAAGTCAAGATCCCTCTTTCGCCTCTGAAATGAATAAATGCTATGCACAATGAAAGTGAAAATGAAAAAAAAAAAGAAAAAAATGAAAAGTTAAAAAATTCAAGATGAGAAATGAATAAGGCAAAAGAAGAGAAAGACTTCCTGCTCAGAGAGGTGATGCAAGTAACTCCATCGGGGTACTATCCAGGCTAGCTGGCAGTAGAGCCATGTTTGTGTTCCTATGTGACTCCATCGGGGTACTGTCCAGGCCTGCTAGCAGTAGAGCAACACTAGAGATGAAACTAAGACTCCAACGACTATACTTCTTGTGCTCCTATATACCCCTCAACCCCAATCGAAACAACTATGTTGCCTTGGCTTGGAATGTGTGTCAATCGACCAAGAGTCTGGCAGATGCTACATCTTACAATCAAACTAGTGTTAAGCCAAGATGAGTTGAGAGGTCCATTCAAAGAGTTGGAGTTCTACTAGTGTGTTGCCAAGTGTTGTAACAGCTAAAATTTCCCTCCAAAATTTTTCCTTAGCCTGTTTTGGAGCCTCCCTACCAAAATTACACAACACTCTGTCTTGCTTTGTCAAGTACTCAAGCTTCAAGTGTTTTCCTTGCACAAAGGCAACCTGTCGATTACATCTGATCCATTCCCCTCACAGGCTACTCATTACAACTTGGTCCAGTTGCAGGCTGAGCAACTTCCCCTTGAAAATTGCACATTTCTGGAGGGAAACCAGCCTTCCCTCCAGGAATTGCCAATCCTCTCTAACATCCTGTTGGGCTCCAGGATTGCACAATCCTGTTAGCGAACCCTCCCAACAGGATTTGCGCAAATTTTTGCAGCAACAGGTTGTTCAACCCAAGATTTGCACAAATTTGGGCAACAGTGAGCTGCAACACCCAGAAATTGCGCAAACCTCCTGGGCAATCAGCCCAGCTCCCAACCAGAAATGCACATTTTTCTCCAGCAGTTGAGCAGTCTCTTGCATGTGTAGCTGAGTTGACCGGTTCCCTTCGGGACTGAGCAAAACAAACTTGCGTGCATGTGTTGCTTCTCCCAAGGCAGCATGCAAAGGCATCCATTGTTTCAGGGATCAATGTTTAGCAATTGGAGGTTACAAGCAAGGGGCAATTCAGAAACCTCCCACCAAGTATCACTTCCCGTAGATTTGTGGCATGTGCGTCACAACCTCGATGTTACCAAAACTCATCAACCAGATGTTGCAAAGCTCATTCCTCACATCAACTTTGCAACTCTGACATCCCACATCACATCTAGGAGCAGTCGGCACATTTAGCTCAACTGTTTTGGGGTAATCTCGCTTTGCATGCCTTGTGGTGCATTTCTGTCACTCTTTGTGTTTTCACTTGTGGGAGTACTGTTTGCTTGATTTCTTTGAGCGCTTGCTATCATTTCCATGTATACTAGCTTGTCATAGCTCTGTTTTAGTTTTTGTTGCTATCTCACTATTATCGCATGCATGAAATTATTTTGCATGGAAGTTTGCCCAACCGACGAACTGCCTCACCCACATGCATGTTGATCTATTTACTGAATCTTTCATTCATATTTTTCATGCACCGTCAATCACTTCTGTTGTCACTTAGTGTCACCATGCATTCACTGACTTACTTGCTTTCAGTTGCCCGTCGGTGAGTCGGGCTAACCTTGACCCGGGCTCTGCCTTCACCAAGGCTGCATTGCACAATCTGGGAAAGGAAGGCTCACCTTCCTCTCTAGATTTCCGCATTCCTGCCTGACACTAGCCTCTAGGAATGTTTTGTGCGTTTCGGGAGGACAATAGTTGCTTGGCTCAAGAAATTGCACAAATTTGTCCTTAGGCCAACAGTCCTTCCCAGCTAGAATTGCACATTACACAATCCAAATAGTTAACAGCTAGACTCGACTGTTCATTGTGTAGTTCTAGCAATCAGCCAGTCTCCTAGCAACCCAGACTATTCTTTGAGCAGTCTTGGTAGTCGGTCTCCCAACCTCTGGGCCGAAATTATGTAACCTTCATGATCATTCACCCAGGTATGTTGTAAGTCAGTTCTCAGGTTCATTTTGGTTTTCAACTGATAGATTGCTTGTTATGAGTGTTTCCATGTCTCCAGGTATTGCAGGTGTTCATCTGCCTCTTAGTAGTACAGGTACAATGGTTTCCAGGAGAGTAGAGATGAGGACACCATCCAAAGCACACTTGGGGATGTAGTCGATCAAGTATCTATGAGCTTGCCTACTCATGAATACATCAAGTTATTCATAGACAAGGACATCAAGTGACAACATCACAATGAGAAACATCATGAACAACAACTGAAGACAACATACCAAATGCAACGAATGCAAGAGGAGGGTTATTGACAACATGAAGGCGGAACAAGGTTGCAAGCTCAAGCAAGTCCATTGATGATGAAAGCAACTTTGGAGACTCCGGTTATGGAGTCACGATGCGACATGAAGATCGCATGAAGGCAAAAGATGTAACAAAGAAGGATTTGCATGTGCTGAACCAACAAATCAGGAAAAACATGAAGCTGCATAGGCAGATGAATGAGTTGCAACATGATCAAGAACAACAATGGGTGCAACGTGCACTCACAAATGAAACTGCATTTGGACAAGTTAAAGATCCATCCCAACAGCTAACACGGAGCAGAGATGCTCAGTAGTGTGGTTGATCACATGCAAGGGATTCAACAACATGCATGTCATTGTGTGCACACATGCAATCCAACCCATTCAACACACTCACCAAGGCGAAGACAAGAGGCAAGACCAACTGGAGCCAAACAGGTACTTCGGCAAGTTGATGTGCATGACAACCAACACATACTTGAAGATCAACACAGACACTATGCATCAGTGTGCTACCGATTCAGCTGAACGCAAGAAGACCATGCACATGATAGAAGACGAGTTGGATGAAGGGGCCAAACCAATGCACTGGTGTTGGCTCAAAAGAGTCATTAGGAGGAAGACATTGGGTTCAGGCACAAGAGGCCAACAGTGGTCCACTGTAGTCTAGGGCAACACCAACATTTTCACCTTACACCAAAGGGCAAGGAGTCTCACCCGAGGCGCGCTGCGATTGAAAGGGAGAAGGGTTCAGCATGGAGTCGAGGAAGTATCAATCAAGTGCATTTAATCATATATATATAGCCATTATACATAAAACAGAGATAACAACATCCTTGAGACAATATATGAATTAACGTCTACATGCAATAGATAAGCCATTCAAAATTTTAATAGACACATTAAGCATGAGGCCCAGATACATCAAAAGTCACAACCAACATCGGCTATGTTTTATTTTAAACTTAACAGGAAATATTACAACATGATCCAACATTTGCCATAGATATTACAAAAAGTACCCTGCTCAGTCTCGCGGGTTCAGATTGGTTCCACAACTAAGTCCCTTGAACTACAACACTTTGTCATTCAGCCACCGCAATTGGGTATCTCTTCGCTTGATCTCGGCTCAATCAACTCCTTCTTCCTATAGCTAGTCCAACAATAACCTTCTTCCTTTCTGGTCTTCCTCTTTTATATCCTTCTCTGCTGCTTGGGCTGCCAGTTCTTGCTCGGATGTTATCCCCCTTTGCTGCTTCTGCACCTTCTCGCCTCCTCGACTGCCTTTGCCTTCCATTGCCACCTTGCTGCAACTCCTCCACAATTGTCCGTTCCACCACCCAACTGTTGCTGCCATCTGTTCTTTCTCGCCTTTCAATTAGTCAAAACTAGTAAAAACCTTTCAAAATTAAGTGAAGGCCCCAATAGGCCCTGACCACAATTACTTGACTCATCCTCGAGTCAAGTCATCTTGACCTTTTTCAGTCCTGATGTTACTTCCATGTGCTCTACAAGAGGTGGTTGCGTTACTACCAGTGTTGGCTTTGTTGTTCGCTGTACCGACACTTTTGCTACTTCGATCGTTGCTTGCGGAGTGGGTGCCTCTTTTGCATCGATCCTGGCTTGCGTCGTGGAATCTATTCTTGCGGCCCCTTCTTGCCCTTGTGGTTCCCCCATTCCAAACGAAGGCTCCAACTCTAGGATCGAGTCCGTTGTCTTCTGCCTAAACTCAATATATATTTGAAGGTCCCAGTAGGAGATAATTTCATCAACGCTTTGAGTGAACTCCTTGGCTGATTACGATGTTAGGGTTGTCAGTTGCTGGCTCTGCAAGTCATTCCATTGTTGCTCGCTGGAGTTGCATACCTCCTTCAAGAGTACAAATTGCATTCGAACCGGGGGCCACAGATCCCTAATTATCCTTTTTGTCTTCATTGATTCCTTCTCAATGCTGTCGACCTGGGCCCAGAGGATGTCGAATTTGATCATTGATTCGCTGCAGGTGGGTATGGTTCATACAATCCCTAGTGCTGGAAAATAGTGACTGAATTTATTCTCTGAGCAGGTAAATTGGGTGGTTCTTTAGTGCCAGACTTCCTGACCAGTCGTGAACCTTGTCCATCAAGGTGTATCTTTCGGTGATGGCCTCGACCATGCTTGCTTCTTCACTTTCAGTTCCTTGACCTTTCTCTCGACCGTCCACGCATAAATTTCCACGAGATGTAGTAGTGCGGATCTTACTGTCTCTAACTTTTGTCTCATCTCAGCATTGGTGGCTGCTAGGCGCGTGTACGCTGTCTGTATGTGATCACAACATTCGACCAGCATGCCGGTAGCCATGTCTGTCGGTGCTTTATTATTGGCCTCTGTGACGGTTGACCATATTTATCTAAACTATTGTGTAATATGATCAACATGGGCTTGCAATTCTGTGTTTGCTTGCCGTAGGCGATCTCGCTTTTCCTTCACCATGTGCAATTGTTTCATCTGCTGTTCGTGTTCTTTAGCCAGGTCCTCATGGAGGCTCTCGACCTTATGTGCTGCTTGTTGAATAAATGAAAACAATTGGGTTGATGAGTAGTGATGGAGCATATTGACCTGCGTTGTGCTTGGTTCTGGGAACTACTACTGTAGGGGTAGGCCGCTGGTGATGGATTTGTCAGAATGGGAGGTGGGTGAGTGGACTTATTGTGATGGCAGAGTGAACTGTGGTGTGGGTGGAAGAATGCTAGGTTTTGGCAGCACTGTGAGCTTTATAGGGAGAGTTGGCAAGTACGGTTCAATCCTTTCCCCCTGTAGAATGGTATCCAGGCATCTCCCTTCTGGTGGGTCTAACCCAAACATTGATGATGCACTCTCCATTGGTGGCATTCCCATGGTGGGGGTGGTGCCCTCTGTTCGGCAAGCTGACTGAACTTTTTCTTCTGCAATAGTCCTTCGCTGGCCGAACGGGAGGATCTCGGACAGGGTCGCAGAGGTGGAAGCAGTTTGTAGGGACAACTCCCGCGACTGACGTAATGCAGTGGATGCAGTAGCACGAATCTCTTTAACTATGGTGGTTATGGGGATTGATTTCTTGACCTCGACAGTGAGGTCGACAATTGGGGTTGGTGAGATAATTCTCGGCTTTTTTGCAACCGGATTTTTGACAGTCGAGGCCTAGATGACTTGTTTTTTCTTAGGTTTGGGGACTGTTGTTTGGGAGGGAGCCTGAGTTGCTCCCGAGGGAAGCGCCATAGCGAGCGATGGTGTTACAATGGGGGAAAACATGGTGGAACCTTGAAATTTCTCAGGATAATTTCTCTCACCTAGGTCAAAGCTGGCAACTATCCGTATAAGTTCGAACATCTTTTCCTCCACCTGGAGCAACATCGGATGGAGTAATTTGTCAGTGGCCCACTTTTGACTGCTCTTTGCCCCATCTCCCTCTCACCCCTATGGCATCAAGGTACTTGGGTTTCCCTTCTCTTATCTCACAAGCCACTCCCAGCCAGGACTCCACCTCTCTGCACAATGCTTTCTCTGTTAGGTCAAACCTCTATGGCCTCAACATAAATCTACTCAGGTTGACACACCGAGGTCTCAGGTAAGTGTGCGTGTGGGAGGGGCCAAACCAAAGATACTCTGAGAATTCATCCAATAGAGCCTTGGGTATTCTCGCGATGGACCAAATGGTGTCCAACATCTACTCGCACCAACCCTTGAAAGCTCTTTCATTGATTTCCTTTGTGTTTGGATCCTCTGATGCCTTCCACAGTTCATACCGGAGCAAAATTGGTTGGTCTTTGGCAATGGTTGCTAGTTGCCTCTCTTGTGGTGGCCTCCATTTCCATATTTCCAGTGGAATTAACAAGTACCTGAACACAAACCCAGTGCTCCTCCTGTATACATCTTCACAAGCCTCGAACAGTTCGTTGAGCACGAAGGCTGACCAGTTGAGTACCTCTCCTTGGCAACAATGTTCCACAACTGAGATGGCGTCCAAGGTGCATTCGTTCCTTGTGAAGTGCCGCATTGTTTTTCCTGCAATGAGGTATCAAGAAAACCTGATATTATCCTTGTTAATCTTGTCCAGTTTTGCGCCCCTCCCACCTTGCTCCATCCTGTATTTGACATAAATGCTGTCCTCCATCTGCTTCTTTCCCTGCTTAGCCCTGACCTGGAATGTTGTGCTGATTTCATTTCCAACTTCCGTCAGCCCTATGAGTCGACTGATATCCTCCACATGGATAGGATACTCCTTATCCAACCATAGAGACCCTTCATGCATCCTGCTTTTCAACAATTTTGTGCACTACATGGTGGCAAATTGGGTGCCGAATACGAGAAGATTTCTTAAGTGAAATAGAATGGACCTCTGTATCACCCTGAACTCTTCTATGATCCTAGAGGTCTTGGTGCCATCCTCCTTTTGAAATTCTTCCGCATACACCTCCCTTTTCATGGCCTGCAACTGGAAGCAATCTGTGAAGTCATTGTCAACCAGATTCAACCTGTCATATCTGCCATACAGATCATCCACTGCTTCAATTTGTGTATCCAAAGCATTTTGTATGACTGATATTATTCCTTTATCCATCACTTCTTTTTTGTGGTAAACTATCTGCACTGGAGGTTTCTTGTTTCTCTTCCTCTGCCCTTGTTCTTCAGAGCGAACCTGCAATTCTTCTATGATTTGCAATTGAAATTCTAAAGTTCCTGACATCCTCTTGTGATTTAAGTAGCCGACTTTGACATGAAGTCCCCTGACTGATGAGGCTTTAACAACTAATTACTCCGGCAACCTTTCCATGCGTTCTAACTATACCCTGCCACCGTCAATCGACTTAGAAGTGACAACTATGACGTGGATAGGAAAGTATAGAGTGGGATGCATGGCGTCATTATTTCACTATGATGGATTTATTTATTAACTAATTTTGCGCTGAATGGGAAAGATTTTGTGACCCTATCTTGATAGTTGCCTTATTAATTAATTAATCGGGAAATAAATACTGGTACGGTGGATGTGACGGGTACTTGTGCGGTCATCAATTCTGGAAAAGGTTCAAACTTACGTGTATTATACTGATCAGGATGACATGTGTGGCCACTATCTCTGCTGACTAGGCCTACCAATGTGACCATTGACGCTACCCCCCCCGACCACAAGTGGGTTGCAGCATACTAAGTTTTCCCGCAACCTTATTATCTTGATTTTCTTTTTTAGTTGCGGAAGGGATTCAGGCACCCGCCATTCACCCATCCTTGCAGTAGGGCTCCGTCCAGTTGCATGAGCCTTTCCGCGCTCGATTATCTTATTTCTTTGACTATGAACGAGCCTCACCAGTGTCAGTATCTTCATCCCTCCATTAGTGATCAAAATGCTCTTGTTGCATTGCATTTTAGGTGTCTCGTCCGATCAACTGCATTCCATTAGGATCATGGATCATCTAATGGCAGTGGCATATTATAAATTTTTCCCTCAGGATCTTTACTTGTTGGCCCATTTTCATACATTCAGGTCATTTACAGTCATTTTTTGTCTTTACATCTGCAAAAAGTCATTTTTAGGGTTTTAGGTCTCATTAGGTCTAGAGTTTGTCCTCAAGGTCTTGTAAAAGCTCAATAATGGCCAGAAGGTGCATGAGGAGGTCAAATAAAACTTCAGGATAAAAAATATCAATAATCACATGCTCAGTAATTGATTTTTCCTCAAAACCCTGTTTTGAGGAAAAACAGAGTTTTATTGTTTTATGTATAAAAATTTCATGTAATTTCATTTTTCCTATATGTAATAAGTCTGAGACACAACCCTGGTCACCTTGCCAAGCTCCTACATTCTAACTCCTACAGAAGAGTAAAAAATTTAAAGCATTTAGTCCATCAAAGGCAAAAAACAAGTTAAACTACCAAAACAGAGTTTTAAAGAACAAGTGAAAAAGCAAACTTTAGAAAAGTGGGTTTTTGTAAATAAAAATTAAAGTCCAAGGATATATGAAGTGTTTCTTATGTTCAAGAGTTAATTGTGTGCCAAAGAAGAGAAAAACAAGAGCCAAATCATGTTTGAGGCCGAAGGAGTGAATTTGTAGCAAAATTGTGAAAGTTCTTGAGGCGCGGCGCATCTGGTCGGCACGACGCACGCAACGCAAGTTTAGCACTGAAATTGTAACGGGAGCGACACACCAGTGGGGCGCGACGCACCTGTTAGTGGGCACGGCGCACCAATCTTTTGAGCCCAAACTTTATTCAAATCACCTCCTCCAAGCTCCAAATCATGCCAACCTCATTTCACAAGTAAGTCTAACATTCCTATGTGCCATTGCAAGGGTTTTAGTCAGTTTTCATGGTGTTTCAATAGCTAAAAAATAAAACCCTAGTTTCTTGCACAGTCAAATTGAAAAGCTGCCTAGGGTTTGCAAAGTTGCAAATTTTGTTGTCTTATCCCCCTCTACCATTTTCACATCTCCTTGCTACATTTCATTCACCTCATTTCTCCTTCCCTCTTTTATTTACACTTACCTATCCACCCTATCCCTAAAACTAAAAACCCTAATACCTAATCCCACTACTCCCAAACCCTAATTGGCATCTTTAAACCCTAATCCTCATTTCCCAAACCACTGCCACTCCCAAAAAACCCTACAGTCAACAACAAACTCCCGCATTCACAGTCCCCACTCATCAATCCCTTTCATTGAACAACAAACACCTTTTGTTCGTATAAAATCTCTTCATACTCATTGCTTCAAAGAAAAAAGTGGAAAATATGGAGATAGATTCACCTTATGATAGAGATGAGGAAACAGTAAATGATTCCTCCCAAGAAATTCATGCACCAAGGAAACCTCACAAGGGAGGAAAACGCATTCGGGAGGATCCCACTACACTTATTGAGCTATTGCCTTGCCCTCTTGCTATAGCATGTTTTAAACATCAGTCTTGCTACCGGTTTTGTGAGATGGTGGAAAGAGTCAAATACCACCATGAGCTTGGTAGATTATTTGTCCTCCATCTTCACAATGGCCAGGTAAATTTGGTAGGTTTTACATTCACTTTGACACCTGAAACTATAGTTGAAGCAACATGTATTCCGAATGTGGGAGAACAATGGAACAAGGGACAACTGGTTGACAAAGAGCATTATGAGCCTTATATCAAGGCTGGCTTTCAGAGGCATATCAATAGAGTTTTCCTTTTTAGATACCTTTAGGATACATATGCTCCATTGATGAAGCTCATAATCAAATATTTCAGTTGTGAAGGCAGATTTTCTCGCTTGTACGCCTATCATATCAGATTATTGATGCATTTCACTAGGGTGAGGATGATTAACCTCCCCTATTTCATGTGCCGGAATATTGAGAAAATGACCACATTTGTGAAAAGAAAGCCTCCTCATCAACAATACAACAACATTTATCACTTTGCATTGATCAAGATTGTGGTGTTGCATCAGCTGAGTTTGCTGAATGTTTCATGGGATGATTTCATTTCACATGAGGTTTTCACAAGTCCTCAAGTGACCCCATCAACTTTTCATGAGGGAGGAGGGCCTTCACATCGACAAGAAGTGCATGAGACTCAAACTACCAGTGTGCCAGTATTCATCACTTACCAAAAGGGGACAAGGAGGCTATTTGCAGTAGCAAAACGAGTACTATCTCCACCCAGGGTGGAAGGGGTCTCGTTTCCTTCAACAAAAAAGTAGGTATATGACAAAGATAAACAATTAGTGATTGATGAGGGGCCTTCAGAAGGGAAAGAGAGAGATTTCATTCTCATTCAGGATGAGGACACTGATTTGGGCCCCAAAGCTCAAGACTTAAAGAGATCATCCAAGAACAAGAATCTGACATTCATGCCTTAGCTCTTAACCTGGAAAGAGCTCAGTGGATTGTAAACTACCTTGAGCAAAGGAACAAGCAACTGGAGGATCAACAGACAATCATGGAGCTACAAAACATAAGAGAAAATCGGCAAGCAACCAAGAGGAGGAAAATCAAATTGAAACCACTAGAGCAAGAGATTGAAGCTGATCGTGAATATTGGCTAGAGAGGACAAATATGCACTTGGAGAAGCTGATGGAGAAGGCCAACAAAGAGAAAAAGATGTTGAGGCACATGGCCTATCACTATTTGGCGAGAAACAAGATTTGCAAAGCGAGAATAAGGACTTTGAAGGCCAAATTGAGGAAAACTTTGAGGAGGAAGAAAGACCAAGATAGACTCAAAATATTGGTTGAGGCTTCCTCAGCCCAACATAGTACTTGATGCAGGTCACTCAGCTCACATTTCAAGAAAGTTGGCACACTTTTTGTCAATTTTGAATTTTTGGAGGAAAAAACAGGGTTTTCTACCTGGTGCGTAGCGCCACCCGGCGCTCGCTTTTGCTAGGGACATCTTCTGGAGGAAAACTCTACATTTTTGGATTATTAATGCAAAATTATGCATGCCTAGAAATGGATGGAAAGTTTTGAGCTTCCAAAAGGGTCAAAAACACCTCAAAAATGCTTTTTCTGCCCCTTTTTGGCCACACAGGAAGCAGTGTTGAGAGAACTCATTCTTGATGGGCAAATGGACTCCAAATTCAGAAATTCCACTTGTTCTAGAAAGTATATAGATATATATTTATAAAAATCGCACTTAGAGAAAATGTGGTGCACGAGAAGGCCTCCAAAATCAGTTGCAACAATGTACTACAAGCAGGGAGAGTGGTGCGGCGCACAAGATGGAAAATTGTCATTTTTGCCAAAAAACTCTGTTTTTTGCCTAGTTTTTTCTCAGTTTGACTTTTCTATCTCTCATGGTCAAAATCATGATGTAATTTGATGTATGGAATTTGATTTAAAAAGGTTGAAAATTCACTCATGGAGGTAGATACATCATGAAAAAGGTAGTTTTGAATTGAATGAATCAATTTCCTAGATTTTAGAGGCACGCTGTTCCACTGCCTACTTTTCAGTTCTTAGTTTAGATTTTGTTGGAACAACTACTAAAATCATGAATTCGACCCCTAAATCCTAGCATGATTTTTTTTTTGCCTATATCGAGTACTTTTTCAGTCATTTGTCAAGGTTGGAATTTTGTGAAAGCTTTGAGCAGCATTGTACATTCATCTCTGCAGTTTGGCAAAGGAATAGACAAGGGTTTGCAGCATCTTGTGGGATTCTTGTGGCAAGCTGATTTGGTATTGTTTCTTCTTATGTAATTCAAGTTTACATGTGTTTATGTATGCCATTATCTCTCTCTTTTTAGTTGAACTAAATAAATCAAGGATAAAGGTAGAAATCATTGAAGTTGCAGTGCTCTACCTAGGGTTTGTTTAGTTATTTATGTTTTCTACTGTTTGAAGAGGATCCATGAGACTCTCATGCCTTATCCAACTCCTCACCAGTCCTAAGACTCTTCATCTTATTCAATTTAAAGTACTAAAGCATTTTCCTACCTCGCCCCACAGAAACCTCTGAAAAACTGAGTCCATTCCCCAGACCCAAATCTGCCTTTCACATTTGAAACAACAAACCATCATTGAATTCAATAAAACTCTTATGAGCATATACCTAGCATGAAATTAGTCTTTACATCAGTCATCTCAAGCTTCATTTGATATATTTTCCTGAGATTGACAAGGAGAGAGCCCTCTCATGACCTCGTAGGGCTAGCTACCAGGTTAAGCGTGGTTTGATGTTACCCTAGATCCTGCCTTTCTCAGCCTGAGGTAGATTTAGGCCCTAACATGATACTCCTTATCCAACCATAGAGACCCTCCATGCATCCTGCCTGTCAACAATTTTGTGCACTACATGGTGGAAAATTGGGTGCCAAATACGGGAAGATTTCTTAAGCGAAGTGAAATAGAATGGACCTTTGTATCCCCTTGAACTCTTCTCTAATCCTGGAGGTCCTCGTGCCATCCTCCTTTTGAAATTCTTCTACATACAACTCCCTTTTCATGGCCTACAACTGGAAGCAGTTTGTGAAGTCATTGTCGACCAGATTCAACCTGTCATATTTGCCATACAGATCATCCGCTGCTTTAATTTGTGTATCAAAAGTGTTATGTAGGACTGATATTATTCCTTTATCCATCGCTTCTTTTTTGCGGTAAACTATCTGCACTGGAGGTTTCTTGCTTCTCTTCCTCTACCCTTGTTCTTCAGAGCAAACCTGAAATTCTTCTGTGATTTGCAATTGAAATTCTAGAGTTCCCGACATCCTCTTGTGATTTAAGTAGTTGACTCTGACATGAAGTCCCCTGACTGACGAGGCTTTAACAACTAATTACTTCGGCAACCTTCCCATGAGTTCTAACTATACCCTGCCACCGTCGGTCGACTTGGACGTGACAACTATGACGTGGATAGGAAAGTACACGGTGGGGTGCATGGCGTCTTTATTTCACTGTGATGGGTTTATTTATTAACTAATTTTGCACTTAATGGGAAAGATTTTGCGACCCTATCTTGATAGTTGCCTTATTAATTAATTAATCGGGAAATAACTACTGGTACGGTGGATGGGATGAGTACTTGTGTGGTTATCAATTCTGGAAAAGGTTCAGACTTACATGTATTATATTGATTAGGATGACATGTGTGGCCACTGTCGCTGCTGACTAGGCCTACCAACGTGACCACTAACGCTACCCCCCCAGACCACAAATGGGTTGAGGCATACTAAGTTTTTCCACAGCCTTATTATCTAAATTTTTTTTTAGTTGCGAAAGGGATTCAGGCACCCGCCATTCACCCATCCCTATAGTAGGACTCAATCTAGTTGCACAAGCCTTACCGCGCCCGATTCTCTTATTTATATGACTATGAATGGGCCTAACCAGTGCATGTGCAGTTTCCCAGGGAATTTCTGGAACTTGTTGTCATAAAGGAGCACCTGGTCTCCGACTTCAAATGACTTCTCCCTGATGTGCCTATCGTGCCAAGCTTTTTGTCTTCGTTGCTCGACTGATTAATGAAACTTTGCTAGGAACCGGATTTCGTCGAGTTCCATCAGTTTAATTAGCCTGTCCCATAAGGGAATGTTATCCGTCATTCCCGTAGCTTCTGAGATTAGCATGCTGGGCAGTATAAATTCTGCTGTTACCATTGCTTCTCTATCATAGACAAGTTGAAATGGAGTTTTCTTATGCAATCTTTTTACTGTTGTCCTATATGCCCATAGAGTTGTTGGAATTCTCTCGTCCCAGTCGTCCCTACTAGTAGATATGAATTTTGTTATCCTTTTCTCTAATATTTTGTTAAATGCTTCTACTGCACCATTGGCTTGCGAGGGATATAGACTACTCTTATTATGTTGGACCATAAAAGTCGTTAGCATAGTCTCAATGGTTTCATTTAGAAAGTGTGTTCCCTGGTCATTGGTGAGGCTCCTTGGGCATCTGAACCTTGAAATAATATTTTCAAAAATGAACCTTGCTTCTGTTTCTGCTGTGCAGTATTTCACTGGTGCAGCCTCTGCCCATCTTGTGAGGTATTATGTATTGGGCTCGTGAATGCCTTGCTAGTGGAGAGATTGGTCCAATGAAGTCTACTGCACACTTATCAAAGATCTACATTGTATGGACCGGATGTAGTGGTATCTCATCGCACCGTGAAGGCTTACCAACCCTTTGACAGACATCACACTCCTTAGCAAATGCTTTAGAATCCTTATGGATAGTGGTCCACCATAATCCTGCGTGGAGTATCTTTCTTGCAGTGGACTTGCCTCCTACATGGCCTCTTGCGACCCCTGTGTGGCACTCCCATAGGACGTCATTTCTTTCATGCTGCAGGACACACCACCTGAGTATTTTGTCCAAGCCCATTTTGTAGAGGTGTCCTATGATGAGCTGGGAATCTACTACCCTGACCACCAAGTGCCGTCTATGTGCTACTGTGTATCCTTCTAGGCAATGACCTGTTGTTAGCAATGCAACGATCTCTTCTAGGTGGTCAAGAATTGCCTCTATCTTGAATAAGTCGACATCAGACAATCGACCATCTATTGCTCCTTCATTCTCCCTTGTATCCAACCGTGACAGGTGATTTGGTCCTACATTCAATCTGCTAGGCTTAACAACCACATCAAACGTGAATTCCTGGAACAGTAAAAGCCACATGCATATCCTTCCTTCTAGTACTGGCTTCTTTACTAAGTATTTCAACATGGAATGGTTTGTAACGAATTTGAATGACACACCTAGTAAGTAGTGCCTAAAATTTTGGAGAGAGTAGACCATTGCCAAAGATTCCCGTCCGGTTGTTGTGTAGTTCCTTTCCGTCATAGAGAGCTTTCTGCTAGCGTAGTATACTGGATGGTCCATCCTTTTCTCCCCTGGTTGTGCTAAGACTGCTCCTAGTGCTATTCCAGACGCGTCAATATGTATGTGGAACATTTTGTTCCAGTATGGGTACACAAATATGGGGGCGCATACTAATCTTTCCTTTAGTTCATTAAGAGCTACTTGACAGTCCACAGTTCAATGAATTCTTTTGTCTTCTTTAGCAATTCTTTCGTTGGTGTTTTTATGGATGCGTAGTTCCTAATGAACTGTTTGTAGTACCCTGTGTAACCCAGAGTTTCCCTTAGTTGTTTCAAGTTGCATGGTGGTTACATGTGGAAAATTGTTGCAACCTTGGCGATGTCTACACAAACTCCATCCTTGGAGACGATATGGCCCATAGAGTTCCAAAGGGAACTGCGAAAATACATTTGTTTAGATTTAAGGATATCTACAACTACCTGCACCTCTTAAACATCACTCTTAATAAGCTGGTATGCTTTTTCAATAGACTATATATTGTCCAATCGTCCATGTAAACTTCTAGGAACTTATGAATATAATCCTGGAATGCAGCTATGACAATCCTTGAGAAGAATCTTGGTGCATTCTTTAGTCCGAATGACATTACATTGTATGCGTACAACCCCCACTCAGTCATGAAAGTTGTTTTCCTTTTGTCTTCTTCGGCTATTCAGACCTGGTGGTAACCTGAGAACCCATCTGTAAACGAGTATGCTTCGTTCCCAGCAACGTTTTCTAGGAATTCATCCCTGAATGGCGTGGGGAATGGGTCATGCACACATGCATTATTCAGGCTTCTGTAATCAAAGCATACTCTAATTTCGGTTGCATCCTTCTTATTCTGAATAACTATGGGGCTTATCCAGTCAGCTTCCTCTGCCGGGAATATTATTCCTACATCCAACATTTTGTCAATTTCCTTTTTAACTTTCTCCTTTACCCTTTTGTTCAATTAGTATGGTTTGTGCTATACTGGTCGAGCGTCTAGTTTCAAAACAATTTTCATTTCTCCCAGGTTACCTTTTATCCCTTTGAGTTTTGCCACTGACGCTGGGAACAGGTCTTGGTATTCCTGCAATAAACCGAAAATTTCTTTGGTGGTTTGTTTGTCCCAGTAATCTCCCACCGATGCTATTTTGGGCTTATCTTTTGTCCCCACATTCTATCTCCTCAGCTTCATTGGTAGGAGATGGACATCTTTTGTCGAAGGGCTCTCCTGAATATCTCTTTCCCCTTCTGTTTCTCTAAAGGCTAGGTGTCTAAGCCCCTCCAATTCATCTCTGGTTCTGCATTTATTTTTTTGCATGTCACAATCTTGGCGATTCCATATCGTACAAGCATTGTAGAAAACTTCCATCGTGCCCTCCTTCAAATAACGTCCCTAGGGTGAACAAAACCCCCTTTATTTCCTGGAGTGCTCTTGTCAGTTATGCCTCATTATCCATGAATGAAAAGTTGTTGACGAATTGTTCCTCCAAGGTACCCCAATTAGCTATCTTTCGTTGTAGCTCCTCTTGGATATACCAAGCCCAGGGGACATCATCGAGGGTATGTATAAATGCGTGTACCTATCGATTCCTTGGCAGTCCCTGGCTTTCCCAACTGGTCATGCAGTCTTTGATGTGCTTCTCAGGACTTGAATTCCCCGTATATTTTCCCTCATCCTATGGTTGATCAGCCTCTTGGGAAAAACTCTCCTTCATCGCTTGTTTAGTGCTCCTCCAGTCTTTTAATGCTTTGTAGTGCACCTTCCACCATCTTGCTGGCGTTGCCATAAGCCCGATGTTGAGAAAGGGAATCCTTTGATCTTCCGCTATTTCTTGGTCCACCCTGTCTAAAAAACGGTCCACCGGCTCAAGGCCATAGTACTTCGGTTAGTCGTCTACTCCCATGTCTCCCTAGTTTACTCGGCTTATCATTGCACATCATTGAGTGGTCAGTTTGTATCCACCCTGCTACCATGCATCCCATGTAGCTTCTGAACCAATCTCCGAGCTTTAAATGCTTCTCCAGCTAACAGATCCTTCGGATGTAGGATTTATGTAGTCCTCCCTTTTCTTTGTTGTGAGCATATATAGCTAGTCTAATACCACTGGTTCATCCTTGTCATCTGTTGGCTCTGTAAACCTAGGCCCTTGGTAGGGGTCTAATGGTTGGATCATCCTTAGCCCATCTGCTTCAAAAATCATCAGCTCCTTATTCAAATCTATGACAATGTAGTTTTCATATGCCCAATAAATCCCAAATAGTTTCGGAAATGGGTCTTTATCCCCCATAATGTCAATTACTTCAAACTCGGTGTGCATTTTCACCCCTGCCACATCAACCTCTACATTTTCCAATCTCTCGATGGGTAGTATGTAATATTGATTCGCCATTTTTAATTGAATTGGCAAGTACTTCAGCTATGGCTTCCCCATTGCCTCCCAAGTCTTCCTGGGTAAGATGTTTACATCCGAACCTAAGTTTAGCATGGCGTCCCTTATATGGAATCCTGCCAGTTGCACATTGATTCAGATCTCCCTTCCGCTCCTTTTCTTATTCTGTTTCACTTTCCTGGAAGCTTTCTCCGACAAGCTTGCACGTGTCCCACTCCCTCTCCTTCCATGGATACCGCGGCCTTTAAGATTTTCCACAATTCCTTCAGCATGGCTTCATCCTCAAAAATTTTCAAGAACAATTTAAACCACTCCCCAATCAACTGGGTTTGATTGGGCATGTGGACTTGTGGTCTTGATTGTCTCTATCTTCGGTTATCCTCTCGAATAGCTTGGTTACTTCCTGATAGTACTATCTTTGGCGTTCGGGCTGATATGCCTTCTGTGATGACGCCTCTTTAACGATCAAGGGGGGGGGGTCCTCTATGTAGCGGTCCTCCCATGTCTTATTCCCTCTTCGGGTGACTATATTGATGTTGGTCGTGGGGAGGCCATCATCGGTTCGAGGTTCAACATTCACCAAGTTTTCCCCCCACTATCTGGTTCTCTTTTCCCACTTTACAATGGCCTCTGGGTAGTCCTCTGTCGCATGGGTGTTAATTTTGCAATGTGAACACTTGGGTCTCCTTAGGAGTGGGCATTCCCTGGCGACATGTCCTTCCTGATTGCAATTCTAAAACCTTAAGGGCCCTCTTCCTCCCTTTCTGCCTCTGTGTCCATTTCCTCCTCGCCCTCCTCGACTTGCTTCGTTGACCCTGAATGTGGATCTATCCAGTCTTTTTGCTAGAGCGTCCAACGCTCAACACTGATCGATTTGATGAGTTGTCGATGTGCATAACTCACAGTAGTTGTTATTGGGGACATTAGAGTATTTTTGCAGAATTGGGCACATCCATGACAAGTTTCCATATTCCCTACAGATCTTGTAGAAGTCCTGGTTATTCCTTCCTGGGAAGGGTCCTTTCACTTCGACTGTCACAACCCCTGTGGTGGGTGGGGCCCTTGACGACCCTGCCACCCCCCTTGGGTGATTAATTCCTTGCAACTATGGGTATTCCGTTGCAACATGCCCCTCCACCATGCAGTGGGTGCACCAAACATTTTGCATGGCTGGATGTACAGGTTGGAGATCCCTCAGATTCTTGGTCAAGTTTGCGATCTGGCTCTGCAGGCCTGTGATCACCGGATCTTGCAAAATTGTGCCTCCCTAGTATTCATGGGGGTATCCTTGCATAACTTCTATATGGGATGCTTGCTCCAACACGTCTTGTAGGGTTCCTATCTTCTGTTGCATCAGTGATGTTCTGGTCAAGGGCAAGAGTGGCTTGATAAACTAGTCCTGCTGGTGATTTGGATCTAGGGTGTAACTCAGCTTCGGAATGGCATCCTTAAACCTCTACGTGAGCTCCCATGCTGTCTCACCCTCCCTCTGCTTAATTTCCCACAACTCTGATAACCCCTGCTAGTTTGTCTATGGTACCTTGAATTCCTGCATGAATCCCCTCTTAATATCATCTATTGTGGGATTCTGGTTCTGCTCTGCCCACTTTATGAACCAACGTAGAGCCCTTTCTCTTAGTGTGGTATGGAATTCCACGACTCGGACGTTATCCAGAGTCTGATAGGCTCTCCAAATGGCTTCGCAGAGGTACCAATGCTGCTCCACATCCTCATTTCCCCTTCTTGCAAATTACGGATATCTAGTAAATGACTCCGCCATATTGCTCTGAGTATGGGCTAACAACACAAAACCTTTGCTTCTCGGCTGTTGGGATCCCTGTAGTCCTAAGTTACTACTTTTTATGGTTCTTGCATTACCTTCAATGTTGAAACCGACCTTGTATCTCTCCCACACATTATATACTTGCGCTGCCTTGGCTAAGTTAGCAACAAATTCCTCTAGATTGTGATAAGGTACTAGGGGAAGGTTGGGGAAAACACCACTTATGTCTTGGGGTTGGTGTTGCTGAATTTTGACAGATGGTTTTTCCTCATTGAACAACCTCCTCATCACATCGCTCACATTGTCTTCATCTCTTTCCTCATGCCGATATGGTTTCTGATCTTGCGATTCTTCTTTTGCAACCTGCAGGGAAGGTCCTCCTTTAGTTCCTTGTTGCAATCCTCCTTCCACAACCTTTAGGGAAGGTCCTCCTTAAGTTCCCTGTTGCGATCCTACTTCCACAACCTATAGGGAACGTCCTTCATTTCCCCGAATCCTACATCCCTCTTTCTCGCACTCGAGTTTCCTAGCACCTTCTTCTCCTTCCTCTTCAACTCGGGGTTTTCCCATCACCACTCCTACTTGGTGGGGCCCCCTCCTTCTCTTCCCTAGAGCCTGAGTTGCTCTCGCCTACCACTTGTCTGCTTGTAGTGCCCTCCTCCGTGCTCTAACATCCCTATCTCTCCTCAATCCTTCCACATACATCCCCTCAGCAACATCCCTATCCCTCAATAGGCTTCATTTCCCCCTCTAAGTCCTTCCCCTGGTACTGGGGTTTTACGCTTCCATCCCGGTAGTGGGTAAACGCAACAATCCTTCCTCTATCATAAACATCTTAATCCACGTCGGGACTTCTCTTATTAACTGCCCTCCCAGTCCAGAGCCGAACATAGCCTCTTCCTTTGAGAAAGACTGATACCTCTCTGTAGCAAACTCGACTATGTACCCTTCCACTATAGTCTTCACCCAGAAATCGACTGCTCTAGGCTGATCGTTATCCAGCTATTGTAGCAGTGCAATATTAGACAGATTCCAACTGTAGTGAACTGTCGTTGATCCACCTGACTGACTCTGTCTCTTCAACTCCCTCATCCAATGGTACAGGTCCTCGAGGAACTTGCACCATAAAATTTCATACTGGTCATTGATGCCATTAGTGTATAAAATCCCTTCACTTACTTTTCCAATCGGTTGATTCCTATGGGCATCTCGCTCTACCACAAACTGATCTAATTTCTAATTCCACCAATCTCTGGTTTCTCTTTTAAATATCCTTGACACCATAGTCTAGAACCAGTCCTCTCAACTTCAGGTCCTGGCAACGAAACCATTTGTTGGCTCGAAAGAGTCATCAGGGGGAAGACCTTGGGTTCGGGCACAGGAGGCTAATAGCGGTCTATTGTAGTCTAGGACAACACTGACATTTTCACCTTACCCGAAAGGGCAAGGAGTCTTACCCAAGGCGCACTGCACCAAAAGGGAGAAGGGTTTAACATGGGGTCGAGGAAGTATCAATCGAATGCATTTGATCATATATATATATATATATATAGCCATTATACATTAAAAAAATAGCAACATCCTTGAGACAATCTATGAACTAATGTCTACATGCAATAGATAAGCCTTTCAAAATTTTAATAGACACATTAAGCACAAGGCCCAGATACATCAGAAGTTGCAACCAGCATCAGCTATGTCTTATATTAAACTTAACATGAAAGATCACAACATGATCTGGCATTCTCCATAAACATTACATAAAATACCCGGCTCAGTCCCGCGGGTTCAGATTGGTTCCATGAGTAAGTCCCTTGGACTCCAGCACTCTGTCATTCAAACACCACAACTGGGTATCTCTTCGCCTACTCTTGGCTCAACCGACTCCGTCTTCCTATAGCTAGTCCAACAACAACCTTCTTCCTTTCTGGTCTTCCCCTTTTTTATCCTTCTCAGCTACTTGGACTTCCAGTTCTTGCTCGGCTGTTATCCCCCTTAGCTACTTCTGCACCTTCCTGCCTCCTCGGTTGCCTTTGCCTTTCGCTGCCACCTTGCTATAAATCCTTTGCAACTGTCTGTTCCAGCACCCAATCGTTGCTGCCATCTGTTTCTTTCCTGCCCTTTAGTCAATCAAAATTGGTCAAAACCTTTCAAAATTAAATGAAGGCCCCAACAACTGGTTGCAATGGAAGTAAGAGTTCGCTTTAGAAAAATTTCACCATGAGGTGCATACACACCATCACGGAAGACAAAGCTTGGCATCAGCTCACCAGCTTCACCATCACAAGCATGTCAAAGAGTTGGTCTCACCACAATAGACTGAGTGTCAGTGATGTCTTGCAAGGCTTGCACAAGCCATGTTGTCTCACATGAGTACATGTGCATTGTAATGTTGAGTCATGTCAAGTGTTAACAATTGGATGTAATAGTGATAGAGTAGGTGAAGAGTCATGAGGGTAGTTGAACTATCACAAAGGGGAATGTCAAGGGTCACCCCACCCTTTTCTATAAATAGTCCCTCATAACTCATTGTATAGGATTTTTTTTCAGCCAAGCTTCTACTAAGACTATTTTGAAGAAGGCTTGGACAATATTGTAACATGCCTTGGCTTCTCCATTGCACGGTGCTAATACATCTCTTTGGAGGAGCAGGCAGATGTGGCTATAACGTTCCATTGTTGGGGCTAGCAGGTTTACATGGTGTATTGTATGATTGTGACTTACACTTCTTTAATAATAAAAGCCAATACGTTTTCATGCATATGTTGTTATTGTAGTTGGACTATTCTAGTTGCCTTAATGATATATGTTGTTTAATTAATGTACTTGTATATGAACTGATTTGTATGCAATTATATGAATCTTTTTGTTAATGCTGTCACCGTCTGTGTCGACTACTCTGCGGGACATCAGATAGAACTTTCACATGAATCTTGCTATAACAACAGTCACACTCATCTTGGACTGATCCATGAGTGTCGTTCATGTTATCTTACCTTATATGATGTGACTGCCACATTCGAGTGGACTGCTCTGCCGGAAGCTATGCATGTCCTTTGTGTGGTGTGTTCTTAACCGAGTTGGGACTGATCACTTTCAACCTGGAACTCACCTTCACCTTCCTCTCCCTTCGAAGTGTTGGAACCTCTCATACACCTTCCTTGACTCACTGCAACAGTCACACCCTTGCTACTGACAGAGTTATCTTATTTGCCTCTGTGCGACATCGTGGTCAAGGCATTACCTTACGACCCACTGTTGGGACTCCTACACCAAACGGTCTGAGGTCTAATTGGGACTTGTTAATGGGGAGATCCCCTTGACATGTTGGTGTGTCTAGCACCGTCAACATAACCACTCATACAATCCATTGTTTGTTTGAAAGTTGTTTTCTATTCATCCCCCTCTCTAATTTCAATTTGGTGATAGCCACTCCTCATATCAATTTTAGAAAAATACTCAACACCACTCAAACAATCCATTAAATATTCAATGCGAGGAAGTGGAAATATGTACCTGATTGTAATTTTATTGATGGCCCTTGAAAAATACACATTCTCCATCCACCATATTTCTTTGGGATGAGCATGGTGGGAATAACATATGGACTTAACCTCTCCTTTATTAATCCTTTTTCCAACAACTCCTGCACTTGTTTCTTTAGCTCTTCATTTTATTGTGGAGTCATGCGATATGTTTCTTTATTCAAAAGACTTGCCCCTATAATTATATCTATATGATGACTAATGCTTCGAAAAGGAGGCAACTTATTTGGCAACTCATCAACAATTATATCTGCGAACTCATCCAACATAACCTTGAATTTTTTAGGCAAATCATTTAAACTTGTGCTAGTAATTTTTACCTTGGGCTTACCAATCAAAGAAAAATGAATATCTTCTTTCATTTTTATCTCTTGCAACAACTCCTTCCCGTCCATAAGTAGCACACTAGGACCAACTTCCTCTTTCAGATCCTTATCCTCCAAGGGTACTAAAAGATGTTTTTGGCCATTTTTCTCAAGAGTCTAGGTGTTCCACCTACCATAATGAATGGCTTTCTTGTCATATTTCCATGGTATTCCCAACAACAAATGGAACACATCCATTGGCATTATATCACACATAATACCTCATCCTTGTAATTACCAATATGAAACTCCACTTTACATTGCTAATTCACCAATATCTGATGGCCTTTTTGCGACCAAGACACCTGTAAGGTATGGGATGAGATATTATCTGTAGCCCCAACTTCTCTACCATTTCCGTGGAGAGCAAGTTATTTGTGCTACCATTGTCAATCACCACTTTGCAACACTTGCCTCATGATTTGTATGTGGTTCTAAATAAGATTTTCTTTGTGCTGGTTCCTTAATTAATTAATTAATTTATTTGTTTATTTTATTTTTATTTTTTTCAGACTTAATCAAGATTCCCTTCATCAATAATGATTCTCCTACCTCTGGTGTTTCTTCATGAATAATTGCAGCTACATTTTCTTCTTGTGCTTCTCCTATATTTGCTCTTTGGCTTGTAGGATTATTTTCTGGACAATCCCAATCTCCCACATTTATAACATTGAAATTGGTAGCCTTTGCCTAGACCACGTCCTCTTGAGAAAGGTATTCTTCCCCTTGATTCACCTCTTCTTGATGGTTGATTTCTTGAACAACATTCGCCTTCCTTTGGAGATTGAGTTTTCTCCCAGTAGTTGGTTTGTCCTCTTCCCCTTACAAGAGTCCTCCCTCTATTCCTTTGGCTTTGCTCGCTAGCCAAATTTTCCTCCTCTTTCAAGGCCAATTAATAAGCATCTTCTACATTTTTGGGTGAAAATAGGTTAAACTCATCTTGAATCTCAAAGAAAAACCCATTGATATATTTGTCAACCTTTTTAGGTGTTTCTTCGATGTATCCTACTCTAAAATTCACCTTGTAAAGTTCTTCAGTATACTATTTAACGATCAATGACCTTTGTTTTAAATTTTTCATTTTCATGAATAAAGACATTTGGTAAACTTTGGGAAAAAATTTACCTTTCAGCTTCACCACCATTCTACTCCAATTTTTCATCTTGGCTTTGTTCTTTTTCTCCTTTATTATTGGACTCCATCCCACCAAATAGCTGTGTGTCCTTTCAATCTAGTAACAACAAGCTTCACCTCTTTGTCTTCAGCTAACTCCTCATACTCAAAATGTATATATAAAGCATTGATCCAATCTATTAATTATTCTGGTTTCAAGCTACCACTATAGGTAGGTATCTCCATTTTAGGTCTCGAAATAGCCCTAATCATTGACCTCAAGAATTTAATTTCTGCTGGCTCTCCTGCATGGTCTTCATCTTGAGTTGGAGACTCTTCCTCAGATTCGTTCATGTCTCCAGTCGCTGGATCTCTTTACCAGTTCATTTCAAAGGCTTCTAGCCTTTCTTGGACATGCTTATGTCCTTATTATCTCCAACATCAGTTGTTGGTCTTTCCCTTTAACCTCGTCTTCCCCATCAAGCGTGAAATTTGATTTCACACCCTTTTTATGTGTTTTAGCTCTGATACCAAAATTGATGTCAGATCTTACCTGACCTGCAACAAGATTGATGGCTGGAGTATGCAAAAAAACATTAACTCATTCTCACTTTCGAATTATATTTTCTATTGATAAAATATCTAACAAATTACTAACATATATTTTTATTTCTTCTGAATTGCAAAAATTGAGTACATACATTCATAGATAATCATATATATAATTTGTCTTCTATCATTACTAAAATTACTAAAATTTGGTTGAGTTGGAATTTTCCAAAAAAGGTATCCAAGCTCCCTGTTTTTCTCCAAAAAGTCTTAGCTTTCTTTAGATTTTTCCTCCTACAAATCCAGTCTTTTTTCTAAACTTAATAAAAAACTACTTTCATATATATATCCACAAAAGTAGATAAGATTTCTTATTTTATTTTCTAACATCATTCCTATCCAAACTTTCTGATCTCTAAACTAAAACAAAACTAATTTACTAATAAAATAAAGGAATCTAGTTCCTTTTGTTAGGGTCCTATAATAATAGGATTCATAATTTTGAATTGGCTATGGTTAGTCTTGTAATATTGTACATAATTTTGCTTTTTGCAAAATTTTTTCCATATTAAAAATTAAAAAATGTAAATAGGGTATGTCCTAAAAGAATAATCAAAGGACAAAAAGAAAGAGAAAAGAGCAAAAGAGTGAAAAATATGAACCCAAAACAAAAACAGAGCATGAAAGTGTGCAAATTCAAGTGCCACTACTTGTTACTTTACTATGCAAAATAATGGTTGTGTGCAGCTTGTCATAAATGCCACAACCCACGATGGTCAAATAGCTTAATCTTAACTAATTCGTGCTTTAAATTTCATGTTGATAGATAGAGAATAAATATCTAGCCAAACTGTTTAACCTTGGCAGATCATTAGTTAGGTAGAGAAAAAATGTGCTCATCAACTTAATCTGAGCCATTGGAAGTTATAAGGTTAGAATTATATAGTTTGCTTGTCAAAAGAAAAGGAAATAAAGGGTTTGTTAGCTCAAATGCACCCAATAAAATGAAGAAAAAATGTTAGGAAAAATAAAGGGTAGGTAGAAGAAAGGTTGCAGATGTACAAGGTTGATGAATCAAAAGCACATTTATCATGCTTAATCCTATCTTGTGCAGGAGCATTTATGAAAGTGGAAACATATTCACAAGCTGATTTTACTAATTTCCCCTCATTTCATTTCACCCCCTCACACTTTCTAATTTCCCCATTACCCCATCCTTTCTTATGAAATACCCTTTTACCTCTCATTTTGACTCTTACCCCTTGGTTTCACACATTCCCATACGAATTGCCCTCCAAAGGTCATCCCCCTACCCAAAAACTGCTTTTCCCTAGTGTGAAACCCATTTCCCATTTCAAATATTACTCTTCCCCCTTATTGATTTCCCTATTTCACCTCAAAACCCATAAAAACCCCTTATCCTAAGTTTTTACCCCTACCCCGCATTATTTAATTAACTCCCCGAAATCATATTTTCCCACTAAACCCATTTAAACCACCACCCTTGGTGCGGTTAAGAAACCCTGCCACGATACCTTGGTCCCACTTTATTAAACACGCTGCTTATATTTTAAATCCCCACCTTAGTTGTTAATTAATTACAATTAGTTGTAATTAACCCCCCAAGCCCTGCAAATCCCAACCCTCATTCTCCATGTTCATCTTAACTACGTGACAACCATTAGATGTCCCACCCCTAGATCCGATGGTGCGCATCCATATCGCGCACAGTCCCTATCTGACCTTTACTATCTTGAGAGCACACGAGATTCGTGGTTTTTCTTGGGCACTATTCTGCTACGTGGTAGCCCCACACTAGATTGCATTCTCACGAAGAAATACCGTCTACATGCCAAAAGCGGTGCGATGGCCCGTAAAACTACCTCCCCGCCAAGAAAAAATACCATCCACTGTTCATTTGTAAATTTTGCGCCAAATTGTAACCGTTGCCAGTTAAAAGCTCGAAGAAGCCCATTTCAACTCTTTTTGTTCGTTTGCACTGTGAATGCTGTGCAAGCCTTTTTGTGACACCCTGAGCCTTTGCAACCAAAATTGACCATTGTCTACCACCCGAAGAAGCTCCGAACACCCAATTTGAGCATCCAGTTTACCGCTGAAGCAATCGTACCCTTTGTTGTCACCATTCAAACCAGTTTGCAAGCCAAACCACCAAATTCCAGGTATTCTTGAGAAAAACCAGAACGATCCTCTCAATTTGAAAAACCAGAATGATCCTCTCATTATGAATATTTGGAGCTGTGAAGTACACCCTTGGCAACATTTTCCCATTGAAGACCATACAACCGACCAAGTGAAACTAAATAAGATTTTCCTCCTGTAAATTTTTGGGTGTGCGAACAAAATGTGGTAAAAGTGTTTTCTTCTGGTCCATACCATCAATTATCAAACCCAAATATTTATTCGGGTTATCATAACACTTCTTTCGATGCTTTTACAACTTCTTCCTTTCGTTTGTTTGTTGTTCGCGATGCTCCTGAAGTTCTTTGACAATTAAATCTACACAACATAAAATAAATTCATTAAGAAATATGTTTTCATAGTTGATGACTATACAATTTTAAAAGTTAAAGTTATGAACGCTTACCTCTTTCTGAGCCTTCACATTTGTCCCTTTTTTTATTTAAGAGAACACATGTACTGCAAATCCCCATCCTTGTATTCTTAGGAATACGAACATTGTTGAATTCTTTCTTCCATACCTTCACAAAATATTGATATGTAATCAACTGGCCATGTCCCTCAGCACCTTCTTCATATTCTTTATATAAGTTGTAGATTTCTCGTCTTGAAAAATTATCTGGAATATGTATTGTCTCTCTATTTGGCATACACTCTCCATGCTTTGAAAATAAATCTTTCATCCATGACATTTGCAGTATTTGATAATGGCCCAAACTGTCTTTTATGACGTACTTCTAAATAAAATGTGGGATCCTTTTCCAATTTTTTCTTGAATTCTCGAGAGACGAAAATTCCCAATCAAATGAAACATTTTGAAAGCTTTTCTACACATAAATAAATTCCTGATATGATAATCATAACTTGACAATGTAGATTGCATGCACCCAACTAAATATGAATTTTTCATGCTTTTTTTCATTGAAAAATATCTCTTCCTACTTTCTAATGCAAATGTGAAATCCATATGTTTCAAGCAATTTTTTTGGCAACATTCACTTGAAATGAGAGTGCTGATAGAACTTCTTCTCATCAGATATTCTGCTCTACCCCTTGTATAAGTAGAACAACTTGCATTGATACAAAAAGGTCTGCTCCTACTCCTCGATACAATATTTCTTGGCAACATCTCCATCATTGGATCATCATTTGTATAAGGATTTTCATCATCATTAAGAGGAATGTTATCCACACTATGATTAGCTCTGCTTTTCAAATATTGACTTGGAGGATATTCTTCATCTTCCCCTTCTTTAGTGCTACTATCATAGTCCTTAGAATTCGGACTGAATGGAAAATTTGACTCGATGTTTAATGGATATTCTTCCTCATGTTCATTGTCAGTGCTACTCTCATAGTCCATAGAATTAGGACTACGTCGAAAGTGTGACAGTTTACTTATTGAAGATGCTACATCCTGTCCTTTGTCACTGCTACCTTTATACTGATTAGAATTAGGACTAAGTGCATCATCCTATCCTTCATCACTGCTGCTCTCATAGTCCTTAGAATTAGGATGAAGAGGACACTGTGACACTCCATTCTTTTGAAATTCATCATCACGCTTTTCATAACTGTTGCTCTCATAGTCCTTAGAATTAGGACTAAGTGGACACCATGACACTCCAATCTTTTGAAATTCATCATCCTGCTCTTCATCACTGCTGCTCTCATAGTCCTTAGAATTAGGACTAACTGGACTCCGAGACACTCCATACTTTTGAAATTCATCATCATGCTCTTCATCATTGCTGCTCTCATAGTCCTTAGAATTAGGATTAAGTGGAAACTTTGACACTCCATTCTTTTGAAATTCGTTATCGCACTCTTCATCACTGCTGCTCTCATACTCCTTAGAATTAGGACTAAGTGGACACCGTGAAACTCCATTCTTTTGAAATTCGCCATCATGCACTTCAAAACTGCTGCTCTCATAGTCCTCAGAATTAGGACTAAGTGGACACCGTGACACTCCATTCTTTTGAACTTCACCATCACTCTCTTCAAAATTGCTACTCTCATAGTCCTCAGAATTAGGACTAAGTGGACATCGTGACACTCCATTCTTTTGAACTTCACCATCATGCTTTTCATCACTGCTGCTTTCATAGTCCTTAGAATTAGGACTAAGTGGAATCTGTGAATCTTTATTTATTTGAAATTCTCCATCCCCTCTTTCATCAATGCTGCTCTCATAGTCTTTAGAATAAGGACTAAGTGGAAGAATTGACTTTCTATTCATAGTGGAAGAATTCCCGCTATATTCATCAATATGAATAGAGTTGTTACGCGATGAAGATGTTGATGGTGTATAAATCAAAACTTCACTATCAAAACAATCCATCCCTTTCAAATAGAAGATGTTGAATGATATAAATGGAGTCTCCTAAGGATATTATATAGCTTAAAGAATGAAATTTTCCCTCCAAAATTATTCCCTCCAAAAAATTTCACGAAAATATTTCCCTCCAAAAATTTTCGCGAAAATATTTCCCTCCAAAAAGTTTGTTAGATTTATTTAACTTCATTATTTTATTCTACAATTTATTGAAAAATGTAAACTAACTTTTTTATGAAATAAATCACTAAAATTAAAATTGTAAACTAGTACAACTTCTACATTAATTATTCTAATAGTTAAAGTATATAATATTTACTAAACAATTGATATTTTTTTAATATATTCTAAAACAAATTAATCCCACATTAAACCTGTTGTAAAACAATTCTACAATATTCGCTTTATAATATTTAAAAAAAATTATCCCACATTAACCGTACGTAAAAACATCTCCATAATTTCACTTATATCTTAAATTTCATTATCACTATTACTCACATCACATCTAGTTTTTCTGAAGTTCGTTGAAAAACTCGTGAATTTGTGGAGCAGCTATATTGCTATTAACAACATATTCAACGATAACGAAAAATTATCGCAATTAAAAGGTAAGTTCAATTTTTTTCCTTCAAAATTTTCATATAAAATAATTTAATGGAATTATTATTATTATTTTTTTAATTAATAATTTTTTTGAGCCAAAATAACAATTACGCCATCTTGAGCATGTGGGGGCTGATCAAACTCAATCACCCAATAGCCATGGGTGGGTCGTCGTGGTGTTCACACGGTGGGTGAGGAGGTCGAGCGGGGTGTGAGGGCTATGACGCCCACCCCGGCAGCTCGCTCGCCTGTCACGGGGGTTGGGTGATTCTCAAAATCGCCCAAGCCCCGCGGCAGGCGGGCGAGCTGCCGTGGTGGACGTCGCAACCCAACTCGCCCCCTATCACCAACCCCCCACTCTCGACACTCTGACCTCCTTCAACCACACCCCGTGCCCC